>RYFJ01003987.1:0-27111 GCA_003991445.1 Oryza meyeriana var. granulata
CACTAGAAGCTAAGCAGTCTCCCAGCTTCGCGTGTCTCTAGGCGCCGAACCAGATCGTCAGCAAGCTTTTCGCACACCCGGCGGTTTCGGCGTCAACACGTTTTTGGCACGCCCCGGTGGGACAGGATTCATATTATCACAGTATTATCCTATTGCTGAATCAACACGTTTTTGACCGGTGGGACACCAGACTTCAACATGCGCTGAAAAAGAGGTCAGCACAGACAACATAATCAAAGTCACAATGGAAGGACTTACCGAAGAAAGAGACACAAGTGGAGCAGAACATCGAAGATTTTCGGAAAGCTTTGTCTAGAAATTCCTTCGGATGACAGATCGAAGGGCCGATTCAGAATCGGCATTTCCAAAAACCTGTTTTATTGACGAATCGTATGGCCATAATATCGCCTACAAGTTCACAGAAGCCGATCCAAGAACATGTTTAATGAGCAGTTCTCATGCGTGACTGATCAATCTGGGGTATTGGTGAACACATTACAGAGCGTGATCAAGAAGCAGTAGAGCCGATTCAAATACCCGGGGGGCAAACAAGAAATGGGATCCTTCAAGATTATCAAACTGCATACTATGGGGGCATCAACAGATTATCAGGAAGCTGTTCCTGAGCACAACTATCCGAGGGAATATCAGAATCAGAATCGGCTACCAACTCCACCTCTGGCTTCATTACGGTGAAGATCCAAGAGAAGACAATTTTATCAGCAACGAAATCAACAGAGAGTTGATGAAAGAACCAATTCGGTCTAAGACCGAAGGAGGAAATGTTTATGATCGGATCCATATCCAGATTTGTTTGATAGAGTTCCGTTTGCCGTGCCGATACAACAGTGCCAGACTTCTCCAAATCTCAGGGCAAGGATGATGTGATCTACAGTGGAGCATGTCAGCCGATTCATTGGCGCAGTGCGGAGAAGCATCGCTGAGAAGCTTGAGAGGTTAGACTTCTTCCCGTTATCATTATCCGGATCGGCCTTTACATGGTTTTCTTCATTGTCATCTAACTTCAGTTCGAGGTGGGCCGATCTGGAAAAGCAAGATCCACAAGTATTTCTTTATAGGAGTCAGGAGATTGAGCTTGATAGACTTAACATCGGTAATCAGAAGCCGGAGGAATCAGTCGCAGAATATATCCAGGGTTTCGTGATGTTAGGAAGCATTTAGAGTTTAAGTCTGGATGATGCCACAGCTGGCCGAGTTAGCATTCCAAGGTTTGGTGGCTCCGATCAAGAAAAAAATTTTTCATCAGAAGACTTCAAGAGCCTAGCAACACCTAGTACAGAAGGTATCGGTTCATGAAAGCCGATTCAGGAGGCAGGAAGGAATGATTGAGGCCCAAACAGAAGAAGAATTTCGAGTTTGATAACAAACTCCGAAATTGGGGGCATGTGTTAACGCCAAAATTGGTACGATTCGCGGTCGGACTTGGTTAAAAGGAAAGAAGTGAATATCAGCCGTTGGGAGCTAAATCCAGAAGAAGCTGCGGATTCAGAAGGAATCGTGAAGACCACCGCTATGGCCAGTTAATTATCTTATCTATTAGATAGTTTTATCTTTAGCGAAACCTGATCTTTTGTCGATCAGGTCGTTGGTTTTCCTTTTCTAGTTAGGAAAGTCTTGTTACGGTCCTATAAGACTCTTTGGTAACTCGGGGTATATTATACGTAGGCCGGGACCTGTAAACTATTCAATCGATCAATTAAACTTCGGCAGCATCGCCAAACCTTTTCGACGGGTTCTTGCTGTCTCGGAGCGGGGCTGCATCGTTAGTCGAACTCCTGCGATAGGGTTAAGACTCGTCACCCCTTACCCAGTTGTATCTGCCCTGTCTACGGCTTGCATCGGTTCGTCCGACCTCTTAGGCCGATCAGGTATACCACATCACGCGTGCGTAGATCTTATCAGTTTACGGGGGCGATTTATCATCAGTTCGTGCTGCATCGGTTGGGTCCGACCTACTAACTGCCAGCGAGAAATCGTTCCTGCTTAGGCTGATGGTTTTTGCGCAAGCGTCTTATCGGAATGTATAGCGTAAGTTATTTTCATCACAGTTGCCATTAGTTATCGGCTCTTGAGGTTCCTTACTATTATCGTTCTGTGCTGCATCAGTTAGGTGTTGAACTACTAGATCGATAATAATAGATTATCCCTTGTTCGGGCTGATCGTGTATATGCGACGTTCTATCGGAGTGCTTAGCCGAAGGTTATCTTTTATAAAGCCGAACTTGTATTATCCATACTGTTTGGTCATCTATATTAGCATCGGTTCTAGCCGAGCATATGTGTTTCCTCGGCAGTCGGCTGGCTTACTAATTTTGCTTATCTATTGATAATCGCTCCTAGCCGATCACATGTTTTATACTGACATCTTTTCTATTTGCTCATAGCACTATCGGTTTCCTAAGCCGATACACAGGTGCCCATCGGCTATCGCTACGAGGGAGTCTATATCAAGCCCGTTATCGGCCGATAGCCGATGCGCAATTGCTGCCGATCCCGGGCACGAGGACCACAAGGACCCGGACGCGAGCACGGAGACCGGGCGCGAGTAACAGGCAGAGGCCCGGCACGAGCCATTAGCGGCACGGCTGGAAGAATCCGTATCGGCTGCTGGCCGATTGGATCAGTAATCTAATTCTTCATCTCTTGTCAATTGCTAGGTCACAATTGACTTGGCACGGCCCGCGAACCTCAAATATTTAGACCTGCACTGGAAGCTAAGCAATCTCCCAGGCCTTCGGCGTGTCCTAGGCCGCCGAACCAGATCGTCAGCAAGCTTTTCGGCACCACCCGGCGGTTTTTCGGCGTCAACATTAGCAAAAAGCGAATTGGAACAGCCAACTCGTCAAATCAAGCTGGGGCGGAGTAAAAACAGGAGAATTCAGTTTGATTTCTTTTGTTAAATTCGTTGTGCACTTTTGTTTGTGCTCTCTAGTGGCCCTAGCAAGGTCATCTTTTTAAAATCTGTTCAGGTACATTGAGGATGAAAAATTAAATTTTCTTCCCTTAACATGAGTTTAGTAGTTGTTTGTGCGACCATGGTGCGATGCTATCAGTATCATATTGCCAAGGTCTACCTACAGCAAAAACATGCTTACATCGGAACGACCATCACAATCAGCATAATCATGATAGGAGGCCCATTAGAAAAAATGAACACGTACCGAGCGTGTTACCTTCATTTTCCAACCCTGGTTGAGCCATTGAATGTGGTACGGATGTGGGTGTGGCAAGTTTGAAGGGACAACTTTTCTACCAGATTCCGTACTTGCCAAGTTGTTGCATGCTTGCCCCATCAATGATGATGCGAATCGATCGTTCTTTGCACAACAGCCTTTTTTTGGTGGTGAAATAGTTGTGTCGCTGGTGCTGTTCTGGTTGTTGCAACCTTGTGTTACTGAGGACAGCTGCACTACAAGCTCTCATACTGGTCGGCATCAACAGGCAGCAACATGTTCCTTCCTCCTCATGTCTGAAACGTCAGTGCAAGCATACATATTGGGTATCCAAACAACTAGCAGAAGAGTACTCACCATCCTCACGTACATCAGCACACGCTTGTTGGGGCAGTCACGAATAACATGGCCAAGCCTTTGCAATGATGGCATTGGATGTTCTTGGTGCGCCCATTGAAGAAGAAGAGGACGTGTTGGTTGTAGGTGCGGATGGAGTCTTTGTTGCTGCCGGATATGCGAGGTGATGTTGGGTGGTTAGGGTGCAGCTGATGATGAGGCAGCCACAGTAGTGGCTGGTTTTTGAAGGAGGTGGTACGACCTGCAAAGGAGTTAGCATGTGTCCTCGTTTTGGGTCCCTTGCACTTCACGTCAGCAATACAAGCAAGATGGAACAACGAGTAATGGTATGTACTCCTTATAATCAAGCCCACAATCTGAATTTCGCGGTCAGCCCACCCAAAAATCGTGCCATAGCTGCATCATTATTTTAACTAAACCACAACGAAGCTCCCCAATTTGCAACTCCTGAAATATTCTGCAACTTATTTGCTACCTTGCTGTAACTGCTGTTAGTTTATAAAGCATATCGCGTGCATAGATAGGAAGGAAACAAATCTATGTCGCATGAGAACTTTTCAAAGGCAGCCCAAGTGGGTGGGAAATTTTTTGAGTTTTGGGGGATTTGGGTTTTGCTGGCAATGTTTCACGCCACCAATCGAAGCAAATCCGTAAACTCACTAAGTGGCAGCCTAACTTGGTGTTGTTCAGGGCAGCATGCATGCGAATTTTTGATCAACCGCAATTTCCCAATCAAGATAAGCATCAGGATCATATTTTCCATTAAACGTAGGTATGGTGAATTTAATCTTGGCAAAAGAGTCAATCCTGATTGAGTACCAACACGGCGAGGCCCTCGCGGCGACGAGGCTGGTCAGGATCTTCTTGGCTCGGTATCGCCACAATAATCAAAGCAGGCCCGTGCATCAGCAAGTTGCTGGACTAATTCGTCGAGATGAGTCATATGGTGGCAAGGCTGGTGTTTGGTGTGGCTGTGCTTGGCTGAGTCCCTGAGCGTTGTACCTGTGGAAGCTGAGTGGTTTCAAGTTGAGCCAAGGCGCTCATTAGTGACCCGAACATCTTCTGCAACAAAAAAAAAAAAAAAAAAAAAAAAAAAAAAAAAAAAAAAAAAAAAAAAAAAAAAAAAAAAAAAAAAAAAAACCAAAAAAAAAACAAAAAAAAAAAAAAAAAAAAAAAAAAACAAAAAAAAAAAAAAAAAAAAAAAAAAAAAAAAAAAAAAAAAAAAAAAAAAAAAAAACAAAAAAAAAAAAAAAAAAAAAAAAAAAAAAAAAAAAAAAAAAAAAAAAAAAAAAAAAAAAAAAAAAAAGAAAAAAAAAAAAAAAAAAAAAAAAAAAAAAAAAAAAAAAAAAAAAAAAAAAAAAAAAAAAAAAAAAAAAAAAAAAAAAAAAAAAAAAAAAAAAAAAAAAAAAAAAAAAAAAAATGGTTCATCCACGTGCTTGTTCATTAGGTGATAAGTCTGGATGATGCGTTTTAATCGACAGAGAGAGATGGTGGTGGCATGCTTCGGGTCCTCTTGGCCTCATCCGAGATCCGCCGAATGATTAGTGCCAAAAAACAAGGGAGAACACGAATAAAGGAATATGTCTCGCCTAGTGGGATGTGGTGCTGATCAGGTCACTCAACAAAGCGGTTACCAAGCCCTTACGCTGTTCTTATGCAATTCAGGGTTGACCTGCCACCACCGGTGCACCCACCGACGAAGCTTGAGATAGAGCGATTGCCGAGAGACACAACCTGCCACGCTGGCGAGAAAGTTGTGGGCCATGCGGAAGGTTTCAGATTTGTAGCAAGGATTAGCACAAGCATTCCAGCAAATCAAAGTTAATAATACATCACCTCTGCTGGCGTCGTTGGTGCTGGTCCGGTCGCTCAGATCGGGAGCAGAGGTGTGAGCCACCGCACAAGATCAGTCACAGCACACATTGCAAGAAAAAGACGTAAAAGACAGCGAGTAAAGCACCCTGGCTCTCTCTCTCTGTTTTTTGCTCATTGGATCGACACTGCACACCACGTTGCACAACTCAAAAGGAAAATCAGGAACTCATATTTCCTTTCGTGTAGCCACAGACTGCCTGATCTCTCACGATCTGCCGGTGATACAAGCCAAAAATGAAATACGCTAGGCAAGTGAGTAATCCGTTGGAAAGGCACGAATAATTAGTGCTTCCACAATTCGTACCTAAACTTCCCACCCCAACGGACTCTTTACGGATGCAACAGCTAAGGCTGTTTCCTTGCCGAGATAAATCAAGACCCGAATAAAGTACTTTCCTTTTGTAGGTGGAATTTCTCAGAGCGTTGCACAAGGGGTCTATGACGTGGGAAAGATTACAGAGCGGCACGGAGGACAAAGGAAAAGGAGGATCAAGTGCAAAGATGTGAACTAATACGTGACAGGAACTCAAAACTCTAATGGACTAGACGCCAAGACCAGCAACACGACACAAGCGATGCAACCAAAAACTCAACAAAGCAATAAACTGAATGAAAGATGCAAAGTCTCAAAAGGTCTTGGACAGTGGTTCTAAACCTGAACTACTTTTTGTTGGCTTGTCTCTGGTGGACGATAGGACGATGAAGCAAAACTACAAATAAAGGGATAGATCTCACCGAGCAATCCTGAGACTGATTACCACTTGATAAGGCTGAAGTGCCCGATCTTTCAGTGAGACGGATAAATTCGATTTGTGGAGGAGGTGTGACTCTCACGACTCGACTACGAACGAACAGGTCATGGCGCCTTAGCAATCGCTGAACCAACTCCAATCGGTTATTGACCTGTCGCTGGATGGCAAGATCAACCTGACACAAGAGGTTCTGTTCCTGCAAGCAATCGAAGAAACGAGCAAGAACAAGGAGAAGGCAAAACTGATATCAATCACTCACAAGTTTGGGGTTCACAATGGCTGTCCATAGGTGGCCGTTGAGCACAGAACTGCAGTACAGAATGTGCGCCGCAAATGGCTAAACTATCAAGAAAACCACCAACAAAAGGGGCGTGAGTAGGACTAAATAAGGAGAAAGGTGGGGAGGGAATTTCGCTCTAGCATGAATGGGTGGCTCGAAATCCCCACCTTAACCTTCCCTAAATTAGCTACGTATTACATGGACAATCTTTCCAAAAGATAGGTGCGCAGCACCTTTTATTGGCTTCCATAGTGGCCGCAATCCTTAATGGTTGTCATCCTGGATAGAATCTTGCTCCTTCATTCCTTAAAAGGGATCACATAATTCAAAGTCACAGTGCACGGGCTTGCGTTATTGGACCTTTGAAAACGTTTCTGGATTTGGTAGTGGGGAGTGACGCTGCGGTGCTGGTTCCGTTGGAGTAGCAGGTCCTGTGTAGGGGCTGATGTCCTCATCAGTCCCCATGCAGCTCGAAGTGGAAAGGAGCAATCTACCCCAAATGTGAAGCAAGGTCCAACAGCAAGTGCTTCTTCTATGGGTTCTACAGCGAAGAGTAGTGCTATTCAATGCGTCAAGTGTTTGGGGCGAGGACATATCTCAAGGGAGTGCCCAAACAACTGCACAATGCTTATAACCGAAGGAGGTGAATATGAATCTGCAAGTGAAGAAGAAGATGATCCAACTGCTGATTTTGGTGAGGAGGAAAATGAGATGACTTACTGTGATTTTGAGACTGGTAAATCCCTCATTGTCACAAAGAAAGTGTACAGTGTACAACCAAAGCAAGATAATGAACAACGCTGCAGTCTTTTTTCACACGAAGGCAAAGGTAAATGATCGTGTGTGTAAGGTAATCATCGATGGTGGAAGCTGTCATAATTTGGTAAGCAAAGAAATGTGTGAAAAACTTGGATTGAAGCAGCTGCGACACTCGCATCCATACCATATGCAGTGGTTGAATGATTGTGGAGAAGTGAAGATTTAGCATATGGTGAAGGTGCTTTTCAAAATTGGTGAGTATTGTGATACGGTAGAGTGTGACGTTGTTCCAATGATGTTATGTCATTTGCTGCTCGGTCGACCATGGCAATTTGATCGTGCAATTCAACATGATGGCCGCACCAATCAATACTCATTCAAGTGGAACAATAAAGAATTTGTCCTTCGACCAATGTCTCCTACTCAAATTTATGCTGATACAATGCAAAAGAATGAGGTAAATGTTGGAAGTGTTAGGGAGCAAGAGAAGAACAAAACTGAGAAACCCAATTCTGTGAGTGAGTGCCACAAACCAAATGAGAATGGGAATAAAAAGGGTGAGAAACAAAAATTAGTTATGTTAGCCACTAAATCAGAAATGAGAGAAGTGCATGAAAACTCACATTGTGTGCATTTTGTGCTTGTGTACAAAGACGTGTTGCTTTCTACTAATGACATCTCAACTCTTCTGAGTGATATCACAAATGTTTTGCAGGAGTTTGATGATGTTTTTCCAGAAGAGATACCTGCTGGTCTTCCCCCACTTCGAGGCATTGAACATCAAATCGACCTTATCATAGGAGTTTCTCTTCCAAACCGACCGCCATATCGAACCAATCTAGAAGAAACAAAGGAAATACAGCGACAAGTGCAAGCACTTCTTGAAAAAGGGTATGTACGTGAAAGCCTTAGCCCTTGTGCAGTTCCTATTATTCTAGTTCCTAAGAAAGATGGTACATGGCGCATGTGTGTCGATTGTAGAGCAATTAACAATATCACAATTAGATATCATCATCCTATTCCTAGGTTAGATGATATGCTTGATGAATTGAGTAGTGCTATTATTTTCTCTAAAATTGACTTGCGTAGTGGGTATCATCAAATCAGAATGAAAGAGGGTGATGAGTGAAAAACTGCATTCAAAACAAAATTTGGCTTGTATAAGTGGTTAGTAATGCCTTTTGGTTTAACTAATGCACTTAGTATATTCATGAGACTAATGAATCATGTTTTGAGGGCCTTCATTGGAAATTTGTTGTGGTATATTTTGATGACATTCTGATATACAGTCGTGCCAAAGAAGAGCATGTTGAGCATATTGCACAAGTGCTGCAAGTGCTTAGATCTGAAAAATTGTATGCTAACATGGAGAAGTGCACATTTTGCACAAACAAGGTTGTCTTTTTGGGCTTTGTTGTTTCTGCACAGGGAGTAGAAATGGATGAATCAAGAATTGGCCTACACCTGTCAATGTAAGTCAAGTAAGGAGCTTTCATGGGCTTGCTGGGTTCTATCGATGCTTTGTGAAGAATTTCAGCACCATCGCTGCTCCTTTAAACGAGCTCACCAAGAAAAGTATTGAATTTGTTTGGGGTAAGTCACAAGAAAAACGTTTCAAGAACTTTAGAACTGTCTAACTAAAGTACCTTTGCTTGTTTTGCCTGATTTTGACAAACCATTTGAAATTGAATGTGATGCTAGTGGTTTGGGCATTGGTGGTGTTTTGATGCAAGAGGGAAAACCAGTAGCATACTTTAGTGAGAAACTTGGTGGTGCTCAATTGAATTATTCTGTTTATGACAAAGAATTGTATGCTTTGGTTAGTGTTCTGGAAACTTGGTAACATTATCTTTTGCTCAAAGAATTTATCATACATTCTGATCATGAGCTTTAAAATATTTGAGAGGGCAAGCTAAGCTGAACCGTAGACATGCTAAATGGGTTGAATTTATTGAATCTTTCCCATACATTGTGAAATACAAGAATGGCAAAGAAAATGTGGTTGCCGATGCCTTGTCTCGCAGGATTGCACTTTTATCTCAACTGTCAATTAAGGTTCCAGGATTAGAATGTTTGAAAAATTTGTATGCTGCAAATAAAGAGTTTACTAAACTATACTCTAAATGCAAAGAAGGGAAAGTTGGACAAGTTTCATATTGATGATGGGTTCTTGTTTTGTGCTAACAAGTTATGTGTTCTAGATTCCTCCGTGCGTTTACTATTGTTGCAGGAATCACATGCTGGTGGGCTAATGGGACATTTTGGGAGGGAAAAGACATTGGCCATGCTGTCTGATCACTTCTATTGGCCAAAGATACGACGAGACGTTGAATGATTTGTGCAGCAATGTATGACCTGTCATAAAGCTAAGTCCAAAATTAATCCCCATGGTTTGTACATTCCACTTCCTGTTCCTAGTACACCTTGGGAGGATATTAGCATGGATTTTGTTCTAGGATTGCCTAGGACAAAATGTGGGAGAGATACCATATTTGTAATTGTAGATAGATTCTCTAAAATGGCACACTTTATTCCTTGTCACAAGAGTGACGATGCGTCACATGTTGCTGACCTGTTTTTCAGGGAAATTGTGCGATTGCATGCACTGCTAAGAACCATTGTTTCAGATCGCGATGTTAAGTTTATGAGCTACTTTTGGAAGACAATGTGGGACAAGCTTGGGATAAAGTTGTTGTTTTCAATAACTTGTCACCCACAAACTGATGGTCAAACCGAGGTGGTGAACCGCACACTCTCCATGTTGCTGCGAACAATGATAAGAAGAACTTGAAGGAGTGGGAGGATTGTCTTCCACATGTGGAATCTGTATATAACAGGGCAGTTCATTCAACAACACAACTATGCCCCTTTGAAGTGGTTTATGGATTTAAACCAATCACAGTACTTGACTTGCTGCCACTTCCACTTCAAGAGAGAGCAAATATGGAGGCAACCAAGCATGCTGAATTTGTGAAAATCATACATTCTAAGACAAAAGAAGCTATAGAGAAGAAGGCATGGTATTTTGCTGAAAGGGCAAACAAAACAAGGAAGAAGATGCTTTTTGAACCAGGAGATTTAGTTTGGGCGCATCTACGCAAAGAGCGTTTTCCAGCGAAGCGCAAGTCCAAGCTTATGCCACGTGCTAATGGTCCATTTAAAGTACTTGAGAAAATCAATGACAATGCGTACAAGATAGAACTTCCTGGAGATGACTACAATGTGAGTACTACATTCAACGTAGCTGATTTGTCCCCGTTCTTTGGATCATTCAACACAGAGTCGAGGACAACTCCTTTTCAAGAGGGGGAGGATGATACGGGCAACATAGCACCACTATCATTTTCTTCCCCTACAATTGGTTAAGATACTCAAAATCAATTCCAAGGGCCAATAACGCGTGCCCGTGCTAAACAAATCAACCAACAAGTGAATTCACTCCTGATTACCTATGAGAATCAATTGCTACGTAATGCCCACAATTTAATTGTTCTCAGGTATGAAGGCATTGGAGAATCCCAAAAAGAGCAGCACCAAGTCATTAACCATGCAATAAATGCCAATGATATCATTCGGTTTCCAATGATCTGATGGGAGAAAAATATGCATAGAAGATGTACTTGAGCTCCGATTGAAATGTTTAGCCACAGCCTGGAAAGCTTATGAGATAAGCTTTCCAATGGATCTGGCCCCATCCCTGAATTCAACCCAAGCGCTGAGTTATGAACGAATTAATGTGGCAACCAGGAACTACCAAAAGCTTTATTTGCTTTAATTAGGGTGTTATGCAACATAACTGGCCTTGAGCCATGTAAAACGTCCAGTTTCCATCTCTCCTATATATTAGGAGTATTCTCATCTGTTAGGGGACACATTTTTTGTTTTAAGAACCAAATACAATATGCTATATGCATTTTCTTGAGTATTCTAGCCACAGGCCAAATCATCTCTGAGATTGTGCATTCCTTCCCATTGTTCTTGCAAGTTCTCTGTGATTGCAGTGAGGATTGTAATCCGCTTGACTTGGTTGAGTGGACAACATGAGGTTGGGTGAACTCCGTGCTGTAGGTTGTTGCACATGCAACGGTTGGCCGCACAAGACTTGTTAGGTTTCACGAATATCTTCGATTCTACACCGTGAAGGTTGGGCGCGCCCTCGTATCATAGAGTAGTTGCATTTCTAGAGGATATTGTTTATAGAACATTTGAAAGGATTATCTAGTTCCGTAGTTGTATTTGCTGGAGTAGTGTATTTCTATTTTATGGTTCATGTCAGGGAACTCTTATTGGCACGTTAATTGCTTTCGGTCATTGCTTAACTCTTATATAGGGACTTGCTTCCTTACTAGTCAATAGGGTGGGTAGTTCTTGTCTTTCTTCAACGTCGGCTTTCCTTACTAGCACATTCCCATATAGAAGTGGCACATGGAGAATGTCGATAGTAACTCTCCACTGGAGTAGTGTAGTGGTGACTTCCAGAAAGGAAGAAACTCATAAAGGAGATAGCATAGAGTGCACCAATAGTATAGTCAATTGAGCAACCCCCACTCACTCATCATAAGGACCAGTAGTCAATGCGAGTAGCAAATGATTGATACAGACATGAGATCACTATTTAGCCTTTGCACTTTCTTTTCTAGTATTTAGAAAAGTAAATTGAAGGACTTTGCTTTGGACCAATTCCTTTGACAGTGAGTGGTTCACCATGGGAAGCACGAGCGAGACAACCGGGGGGTAATGGTTTAGATCGTTTATAATTAGCTTTTCCTTGAGCACCGACCAGAGGGAGAAGAGTGAGTGATCCCTCAATAGGGAGCATGAGCGATGCAACCAACAGGAGGACAAGCCCTTCCGAAAAAGCTCGTTTGCCTTTCATCTGAGCGAAGTGATTCCTCAAGGTCAGGTTAAACAAGTGAATCATCGGTAGCAAGCACGAGAGCAAGTGATCGAAAAGGAGGAGAAAGAACCACGATAACCAGACGTTGAAGCCAGCTTTCCAGCTTGAGATCTAGCTTGAGATCCAGCATGAGGAATAAAAAGTCTCGTCTCTAGAGCTCAAGCTGTTGAAATTGGTCACAGGTAGTCCCAAGGCTTAGTCTGAAGGACACCACCGCCCGAAGCAATCCCTTCGATCGATACCATCCGTTGCTTAACGAGCAGTTCTTTCTATTCGCTTGACAAAGCTGCTGCTGCTCTTTCTTAATGCCTCACTGCATGAGCTCAGAGAAGACGAATTAGACTGCCTGATAGACTACTACTGTGGGCACCCCGGAAGTGCATTATGAAGAGTAACTATTACGGCAATGCGAACTATCTAGATGGATAGGGTCTCGAATAAAACCTGAATAAATGCGGTAACCATCCATCCTCATCGCAGACTTGCCATAATCTTTACCCACTCACAATACAAATCCAAAATGCCGAGAAGTGTACAAAAGAGATAATCCTAAGGATAGCTTGCCAGTCCTCCCTGTCATACGCCCGTCAAACCACTCGATGGTGGCGACCAAACACGATACGTACCCCAGAGGACTCGAACCACAATAGCTATCCCCCAACCATCTCAATTATACACAACTCATACTCATGTTTAGCTAGTCCCTAGGAAAGCGACTAGCCTCACACTTTCATTGCAAGCAATTGATAAACATCACAAGTACTCTAAATGTGGATAAACGAGCAACAGAGTTATAAATATTACATAGAGGGTTCACACCCAAATTCATCACAAAATGACACAAAAGATAGCAGCGGAAAACATAAACAGCAAGTGAACAACCAGTGGTGCCAAACCCATGCACAGGGCAACCGACTGAGGATAGAGCTCAACTACAACTACACATTATCCTCGCCACCCTTGGCGGGATAACAGTAGATCACACCATCTTCGTCGGTAACCTCACCTGAAAAGATGCAACGTGAGTACGAATGGTACTCCGCAAGACTTACACAATAATAATAGTACAAAGGAAGCATGCTGGTTTCTACATCAAGGAAGAAGGCTATATTGACTTGATTTTGCACAAAGCTGATTTTATTGAGCAAGTAATACTTGAAACTATAAGCATTTTGAGAAATAACACAATCTGAATTTTTAAGACAGCAAGCTTATAGTTCTGAAAATGAAATATAAATGAGCACCAACCGTGCTCTAAACATTACCCACGGGTCATAATCCTTTCTCATGACTAAACCAAGTCATAATCATCATCTATGGGCTACCATTGCCCAAACAATTATGCTACACAAGCATATCCTTTCTCATGACTAAACCAAGTCATATTTAATATCCAAAAATCCCTTATATAAACCCATCCATCCATGACTATCCTAAGTCATGGTAACCACATAACCCAAGTTGGATGCTAACATGAATAACTAACACATCAAGCGGTCGTCCGTAACCGTGGACACGGCTATTCGAATAGTTCTTACTCTGATCAGAGGTGTACATCTTTACCCACACGATGTGATAGAAGCCAAACGGCTACACTCTAGTTTGATTTGTTACCGCCAAGTACCCACACTCTACACATTGAGTGCGGACTAGAGGTCACAACAAAACCTTTCGCACGCTTAGCCCCAACCACCTAAACCACGTCTGGCCCCGACGACTTAGCCCCACACACAGGGTGACTAAGGCGGGCTCACCGTCGTGGGAGCACCTCCGGCCAGTCCAGGCGCGCTCGAGGTCCTCCAACGGAAATCCATCCTCATGACTGACGGACGGGCGTAGATGGCCACAGCCTCCCGTGCTACTGAGTTAAGCCGTCCCACTCCCGGCGTGTGGAAGTACGTAAGGTGCTTGAATAGACGTCAACATATTCGGTCCTTAACAACCCCAGACGAGCTACGTGCATCGGGGAAACACCATCCCTTCATCGCCCTATCATCTGTCCAAGACAACATATTTTTAATTATTATTCAGAGGTTATTCTTGTCAGATTTTAACCCGTCTATTCGCATTCAACTAGTTTTAAACCGATAGCTCCATCTATCGGATTTCTCTAATTCTAGAAATAAGCATGGCTAAGCATTCGGTAAAATAAGAGTATTCCAAAGTCGTTAACCAGGGGTGACAATGTATAAACATGGCATCAATAACCAAGGAATGGAAATGCATACAATTGGGTAATATTGACTCTACCCATTTTCCCTACTTTAAACAGACTGAAGCATGCATATAGATATTGTTTTCACAAACAAATCAATTTATTGAAAACATAGGTTCAATATGCTTAGACGCTTGCCTTGCTGCAGCGATGAGTCACACTCAAGCTTTGGGTTAATCTCCACGTACTCCGTATCCTCAGAATCTATCGATAAGAAGCAATATGCAAATAAGAAGCAATTAAACATGTCTATGCAACCTGATCAATTAATTATGAGATAAATACAGTAGGGTATGGCATGTCCTAACAAGATTTAGGAGAAAGAATCAAGTCATTTGCATCCTGGATTCGGAGATACAAAAATGACAAGGTGGAAGGGCTGAAAACGGCAAAAGCCGAAAACTATAGGAAAAACGCAAGTGGAAAATATGTGCTTGCCTTCTCTGGTAGGATTTTATGAGTGTGAGCATTTTTATGTGAAAATACATATCTTCCTAGATCCGACAAAAGTGGTTCACTGAAATTCGATTTAAAAATGATTTAGATATGAATTTTTCAAGTTTAACAAAAGAAGTTAGAAAATTACTTAGGCCTATTTTGGGGGGTATTTTTATCAAATAAAATTTTCCACAGTAAGGTTACAATTTTCTGAGTTAGACAAAGTGTTTCACATTTTTAGCAATTGGGATGAATTTTCTAGAAATTTATAAACTTATCGGTTAATGAAAGGCATATAAAGAATATTTCCATTTTTAGAGAAAAGTACTACACAGAAGTTCTCACATTTTATTTTACAACATTGAAGAGCACAATTTATGAATCCACAGAAATTTGGTTTTCCTCAAAAGGAGTTACAGTGAATTTTATAGAAATATTTCAATCTCCTAGGCACCAAATAAGTTACTATTGCTTCTTTAATTTCTAGAGGTATTTTCTGTACAGAAGCTGTCATATTTTATTTTACAATATTAAAGTTCACAAATTTACAGAATTAAAAAAATTGGTTTCATTCAAAAATGAGTTAAAGTGACAAAGATATGAATTTACAAAGTTTAAACATTCTCTTTTCTTTTCTTATTTCTCTATTTTCTCTCTTACAGGTGGGGCCTGAGTGCCATACAGACAAAGCAAAGCAGGGCGCAGGAGACAACGGAACGGACCGTCCGTTCCGGGAGTGTATGGTCGGCCTGGCAACAGAGGAGGCGCAGGCAGACAGAGCCGGCGAGTCTTCTCAGCGCGGCGACGGTGAACAGCGGCTCGGCTGTGTCGGGCCAAAACAGAAAAGGTAAAGGAGTTCCATGCGAGCTAAGGGTGTCTTCTTGACCACCTCGGGGTGACTGGAATATTGCCGGCGGCGAGGATATGTGGCGGATGCTCTCGGGACATTGAGGCAAATCGCCTTACGGGCTTAAACCGGTCCAGCCAGTGCATGCATAAGCATCTAAGGAGTACTAGAAAGCTCACGAAGGTTCACGCCGGTCCTGGCGAAGCTGGAACAGCAACGCGATGGCGAATGAGGTCCAGCGCGGCGAACTCCTTCGGTTTCACATCGGCGGCCTTCTCCCGGGTTCTGCATCGGGGTGAGTGTCTAACAGGTTAGAGACTTCCTAGGGATGGCTCTATGCAATGAATGGAACTGAGGACTACCTAGAGAGAAAGAAATCTACGGTGCGGCAGTTGGCCGGACTTGGGGAAAGATGACCTCGATCTCGAGCTTCACTACATCCTTTCCTGATTCCTTCTGCCGGTGGTCTTCTGGAAGTGAGGCGATGAGGTTGGCGCAAGGCTCGGTCGGCGTGTTACTGTATCGGTCGGAACGACCGTGATGTCCTGGCGGCGGCGCTGCAGAAAGCAAGAGAGCGAAACACGGCGGCCTCGACCGGCGGTCCTAGGGCAGCCAAGAACAAGAATGGAACGGTCAGAAGGTTATAGATCATGTCCCGAAGCTTAGAAAGGGTGGAGCTCACTGGAGCAACCTCGAGCTCAATCGAACACCTTCAGCAGAGGGAAGAATAAGCTTGACGGCGGTGATCTTTGGGGGATGCTGTGGATTTCTCCGGTGGGAGAGTGAAGAGGAAGGGTGAGAGGTTCTACTGGCGGAGTTTGAGTCGAAATGGTCGATGCCCCATGGAGGAGCTCATCTAGGTCACTCTCTGTGTGCTGTGGGAGAGGAGAACGAGAGGAAGACACGTCTGCCATGAAATGCTGAGTCGTCTCCACTGCTACAGTGGTCAAGGTGGGTCCCACATGTCAGGAAACAGTGTTCTACACACTTGTGGCTAGCTTCACTCTATGACTGGTGGGTCCAGGAAGTGAATTCCTAGGAAGAGAGAGAGTAAGGGTAGAAATGTTGGTGAAACACACTGTCACATGCTATGGTGAGGCTGACAAGTGGCCAGGTCTTGTGGTTCCACTGTTAGTGACTTGAGAGAGGAGAAATCTCTAGAGACTAAGTGTTGTGAGCTGTATGGACAATGTCTGCATCTGTGATTTCAGCAGATAAATATGGAGATAAATATGGAAAATTACTGGAGATAGAGGAAGATGTGTTTAACATGCTGACCAAATTTCGTCGCTAGAAGTGGTCTGGTTCATCTCTGGTGAAAAAGCAAAGTAGGCACACTGATCCAGTTTTGCTGCAGTTTCACTTGTTTCTCCAGTGCCTTGATCTTATCATTTTATGTGTTTTCTTTGTGAGATAAATTAAACCAAAATTCCTGGTAGTGGGGTTCATGGTTGTTCCCACTTTGGCAAAAGGGCTCTGTCTAATTAGTCTTCATTTTCATTTGGTGAATTTCAGAAGTGAACCAATTTATTTCAGCTAGCTTCCTAGCTTTGCTGAGTTGAGAGACTTGCCTTGAAGTATTTATTGAAGGATAAAATTATGTAAAATTTACAGGGGCTTACTCACCATCACTGGCATGTTTAGGAATTTTTTTTGTAGGATTTTTAGATATATAGAACTTGGGAAGTGACAACTAGCACAAAGCAAAGGATTGGCTAGGGCTTAACACTAATTACCTTAATTTAGATTTAGGGCTGTGACAACTACTTCCTTTTCTTACCAGGCCAAAAAGCTATAGATTCCAAATAAGAGCACATCAACTTGTCCCCAACTATTGCTTTTTTACTTATAGTTAGCATGTGTCCTCGTAACTAATCTTATTTTGTTTAACTATTATATTAGTAGATGACCTTCCCTTCTATCAATGTGATAGGAAATCCTACTACCATCGGCAAATCATAGGAGCTAATCCTCACCCCCGCGGGGGGGGGGGGTCCATGGAATAGGCCGCTACATGAATTCTAGGCCTGCCCTATGGTAATTCACCGTCCCACTCTTATGGGCAGACAAAAAATCGATGATTCAAAAACTGCCCTCCCCAAGTGGAATGCCTACGTCTAGGACACAGTGTTACGTACTATTGTGGAAGAGTGATGCTTATGAGCAATTGCTTGTTGGACTTTCAAGCAGTGCAGTTTGTGAGGTCTCGAGTGGTAGCAGCATGGGTCTAGAGTATAGTTAATTATTATCCTCTGAGTGCATGTCCCTTCTGCATCATCCATCAAGGGCTCTCTTGAAGTCTGAAAATTAAGTGCGGTTGACGGAATAAAGCCCTTAGAGGCATATGTTACGGGACAGTGTGGAGATTCATTCCAGATGGGCTTGGGTGGAATTGTCGATGCAATTTTTTTCCCGAACAGGTCCGAGGTACATAGCGTGAACTAAAGAAAGGAGAATATGAAAGTAAAAATGGTAAAGATACCAAGAGTAGTTCCCTGAATATTTTCAGGCGCTCCTTTTCTTTGAAACAAATAAATCTATAAAGAAAAGTGAATGGATCTTCCACCTATGCTATGAGTGAATCTTATCATCACGATCAACTGAGGCGAGGTATCGTATCACCGTCTTCGTCTTGAAAACATCTGCAAGCTAAATCCAGTGTAGGCTTACACTAATATTGTATTCGCTACAAGTATTACACTCACTTCTCCTTCTCTTATGCTTCGTGCTTCACATAGGCTAATACCGCTCATCCCTGGCGAATCCTACCCACATGGAATGCGGACCACCATCGGGGAAAGAGACAAAACCATATTCAATCCTAGGAGAGAAGTCACTGGTTCGATAGACCAGAGAGGACCCTGATCACCTTGCCAACGAAAATCAAACCTTAGAAAAATCATCCTACAATACAGTACGCCGACACCGATAGACTGAAGAACGAAGAATGGACATACAAATCAGTGAGGTGGATAAAATAAAACCTCCTCCCATTCAAATTATCTCAAGTACCTTTTTGATTCTTAGCCGAGTATGATGATCAAACCATAGGTCGAGTTTAGCAAAATACGTACATGGCTAAGTTATTAAAATCAAGAAAGAATCAGGGCTATCTAAATCTAGAAGGAAATCCGGGTATTGAATATGACTTGCTAACAGATTCTACTCTCCTTAAAGCGCTATTTCTACTCACGATGGTTCAGTTTCGGAGCAGCTAAATTAGTTACCTAATAAAAAGATAATGATATCAACGATCTACAATTATCAAAATCTTCTTATAGAAGTCTAGTTCTTTCTTCTTTTTAGAAAGGAAGTCTTGCGTTGCGAACCAATCTTCAAACTGTTACGGAGAAGTCGTTTACTGATTAGCTGCTTGAACGTGGAAATATTTCGGCATATCTGTCTTATGTTAGTACGAGAACTCGACTCTACTCGTGCTATAGTCGAGGATGTACTTATACTACCCTAAAGAGGATCAATTAATGGGTGCATTTTTTGTAAGGCAATTCTAGCAAAACCCTGAATCACAGGGTTTGTTCCTGGCAAACCAGCATTCTTATCTTGGCTAGATTGTGTGAGAACGGATGCTGTGAAAAAACTTTCTTGACCGAGATCATAGTGGACCCATCTAGAATGAGTCAAACATGGGAGAAGGGCTCCTGCAATATCGCGGCATACTACCCGTAATCGATTATTTGGCCTTTGCGATCGAACACCTATGAACATTGTAGCCTACATAACCCTACCTACCCAGACCAAGAGAACGGTATCATAATCACTATAGTTCTAGACCTTCTTTTTCAAATAAAGAAGTGACAACGTTTGACCCAAGAGGTTGAATCAATAGTAAGAATAATACCACCTAGCACAGAATCCGAAATAAACAATTAGGAATAGACTAGAGAATGAAGTCTAATAAATTAACGGAGTAAAGCAGTAATTGGCTTAGTTCTCCTGATTGCCTTAGGACTAGGATTGATAGGCTAAATGCCCTACTCAACCAATTTGCAGACTGGATGCCTCGGCTACAAAGCTGTTCGAGAATGGACTCTTATCGACTACAGGACGCGAGAGAAATTCCTTGAAATATTAATTAAAGGATGCATTACCGTTGTTAGCGACGAAGGATTGTTTGCAAGAGAAGGTTCCCTGTTAAGATACAACAGGACATGCCATGCATATAATAATAAAAAGGCAGAGAGAGGATTGAGGACAGAAGAGCGAGGCCACAAGAAAGAAAAACTAGAGAAGCTGTCCACTCGTGTAGCTTTTCTTCTGTGTTAAACTTCACTCACATTTTGGGGCGGATGCTGCTCAAGCTAAAGATATTCCCCACCCTCTAAGCAGCTCTCACTCTGCTGGCCGATAGCTTAGATGACGACCGACCGTAGCATGTCATTACCAATATTTACACAGACCTAGGCCTCTGTGATTTGGTGAGCCAAGCTGGCTTCACCAAGGATGAAGTAGTAGTAAAAAAAGAGATCCGCACTCTCCCTTCCATGGCCGGAGAGGAATCAAGGTCCATCTCATAAAGCCCAACATTTAGTCTCGTTCCCCCGAAACAATAGGGAACACTCTGGTCTTGTTTGGTTTGTCTTTTCTTTCAAGGATTTTGTCTTTCTTGCAATTCTGTGAACTTTGAATGCATCATTTCCTCCATTTCTCGAACTTATCGCGGAATTTGACCCACTAGGACCGGGGATTTCTAGTAAATCAAGCTCTCAGGTGAGAGCTAGCCCCCACTACTCAATTTATCACCTGCTGATTCGACAAGGATTTTGTCTTCGTCAGTCTCTTCGACTTTTCCAATCCTGCATATTTTCCCCCATCTCAGGAGTAATATCCGATCCCTGAGGTCAACCTTTCCCTTCCCCCCTTTGCCCTCCGAAAATGAAAATCACTACCAATGCGCAAAAAAATGAAATGAATAATGCTACTTCTTTATAAAGACACAAAAAGAATGTAAGTGAAAACAACAGAGCCAACCTAAAACTTAACTACCCCTTGCCCTCCACTGAAACCCTTCTTTCTCTACAAAAAAAGAAAGAGCCACCAAACAAAAAAAGAATAAAGAAAAAAAATTCCGCAACTATTTCTCATTGCACTGCACCTGTTTAAAGTGGTGCAAGAAAGAAAAGACCAAAAAGAAGGTTTTTTAATACCTCTGACGAACTGAACCAAGCGTCTGATCATCCTTGCCCGTCCCCCCTGTTCTATCAACCGTGAAAAGGGCATCGCCTAGGGAGGAACCATATCGATCCAAAGGTCAAGGAAGAAGAAATGTAAACCAGACCATAGGAATCTTCTAATGAATCAATCAGAAGATGGTTAGTTCTTTGTTCCTCACTGCTTAGCTTATAAATCATCACAGTTCTAGCTATAATATGCTCAAATCACACGTTTATCACGATAGACATTCCAATCAAATGGTTGACGAATCAATACCATCTAACTATCTATTCCACTCCTGAATGATGGAAACGCAAGCTTCTACTGTGAGGATCCTGGATTCAGACTGACGTTAGATGTTTTCGCTTGTGTCTTCTTTTCTTCCCACTCAAAAACAAGTTTACAGAATTCTTCCAATATGTATATCCCACCTATCCCTCCAGAGCTAGCACCTACTCAGAATGAGAATCTTCACAGAATCTCCATCAGTTACAATCAATTAGATGCATACTGGCTAGCTTGAAGCATGCTTGCCGTTTCGAGGCTCGTGCTACTCTGAACATTATTATACATCGACTTCAACATCTCGTAGTGAGCGTACTATCAACAGTACCAAATGGGAAAAGGACTGAACATAGCATAAACGAGATCAACTCGCATGCTCTCTTCCTATTAGTGAGAAAAGAAGCCATATAAACAGCTCCATATAATGAATGCCCTCTGGACACTCTTCCCAGCTGCAAAACTATAGATTCCCATTCATTTGTCAAATTATTGGACAGACAGGTCAAACCACTTGACCGAGGAGAGTAAGCCGTCACCCAGTCCCGAGAGAAGGTCTAAGTTTAAAATCAAACCGAAGACAAAGCAACGAATGAAAGTAAAGGACGCTCGCTTACAACCAGGTTTTCTCCTCAAGTGTATCACTACTCATTACGAACTACCGAGTTATCTGATTAGACCCCCCGCTTAGCTCATATCTGAGAGCTTATCACTACTTCAAAGACTCAGTTTGATCACAGCAATGAAATCGTCCAATCTATATATGACAAAAAAATGAAAGGCGAAACTAAATCAATTTTATATATTTACCTCTTCAGTAATCTTTCTCTAATCCCTACCCGGCATTCTAGATCTTTCCTTTAGTCTTCCCAGAACGCAGGTAAGAAACCTTGAGGGAAGACAGCTGGAAGAACATCCCAGATAAAACTCAAATCCATCCCGAGGAAGAAAAAGCTCACTGTACTTATCTAAAACTGGCACTGCAACTTCTGGCGTTTACCTTAGGATTCACTTTTCTTTGCATTCGCTCAAGGGATTCTAGATAGATAGTGATCTTTTCTATGGTAACTATCCCTTTATCAAGTTTATAACTGTTACATCTCTTATATTACTCAAGAAAGCTGACGCTAAAAGGTGGCTTCACTTTTCTTTCTTGTTTGCAGAGAAAGCCTTCACCAACGAAGAAAAAAAATCATATAAGCATACCCCTTTACTAAAAAAGAGATTCTGAGAAAATTCTTCTACTTGCCTTTTCCCCGAGGGTTTTCCAATCAATGGCCGTAAGTATAGTATTAGTAGTATGCTCCCCTAGTGAATTCTTTTACCCATCTTTGAGAATGATAGTTGATTTCCGTACCTAATAAAGAGCACGCAGAAAGAAAGACCTCATAATGTAAAAACACACCATTCAAGCTAAAATCAAGATCACGTAATATGACTTCAAGACTTGCCAGAATAACAATTTTGAATCGGCTTTTACGTGCTCAAAGTTGATATGAACCCCAGGCAAGCTCTTTCCTATCGACTACGCTGCCCATTGCTTAACGGCCTACTCTTTCCGCACTACAGACAGGCTATACTTAGCTTCCTATTTGATTGTCTGTCTCGAACTTGTGCCTGGCGACCTCTCACTCCGATAACTCACCGGCATAGATATCACCAGCCAAGAAAGTTATAAATTGGAGAATAAGATGAGAATGCTTTCAGCTTCATAGTCTTTCCTCTCAAAACAAAAAAAAAGAGGTTACCTAATCCACTATTCCTTTGTTAATACCTTGGTAACGAATTTCAAACCTTTTCGACCCTCGCCACTTCTTCACTGACCATCATCCTCCTTTGCGAAATACCAGACAAAGAGATGAATTAGCGGATCACAGCTATCGAAGCATTCCAACCTTCGTATAGTAGTGAGACATACACGACAGTTCCTAACAAGGCTTCAAATCCATCAGTTATGCCTCCAAAAAACTTTCCTGGTACGAATGTCATGTTAAGAGTTTCTCTAACACCTGAAAAAGATCATAACGAGCTCAATCTCAAATTGTAAAAATATCATTTCATCCTCTTTAGAGCTGAATCATATAGGTCAACAATTTCTCATTTCTAGTATAGAAAGCCCTCTCAAGGAGTAGCCACTCAATCTGAGCCAGTGGAATCTCAAGGAATAGCCACTCAATCTGAGCCATGGATGTATCATCATTGTGCCGTGCGCAGACAAACACGCAACAACGAGTCCACTTTGTATGCCTATTATGGGCGACTCCCACTAGCAAGAGGACTACCACTGATATTCATTACTAATGATGACCGGCACTCGTTCTTACTAGTCAACTACATGAGCTCTTCACTTGATAGAAGACGAGAACATAGCATGAATGGCTTTGTCCATCCTAACTCCTTGCTTCGGAATGCGATACCTACTTTCTGCCTCACTTGTCATTAAAGAATTCAACCAACTATGAGAGGGACTCGGCCCCACTTTTAATCCAGTCGTGCTACCTTCTTGATAGGTTTATTCGATGAGACCCTTGTTGGATCTGACTCCATAATTAACCTTTTCTACCATGTTTGCACCTTTAGGCCGACGCTTTGAGTGAGCTGCTGAAGTTTTCCTCCCTGAGTCGGATGCTGCACCTGTCAACTCTGGCATTCCCAAGCATCGATATCCGAGGAGCAAATACGATCAACTTTTATGGATTGATTCTCCGTTGCTTAGTCAAAAACCGAACTCTTTAGCATCTCAAAACATTGGCAGTAACTCTTGAAAAGAAAAACAAATTCTCAGCTCTCCTGCTTGCTTTTCATAATCTATCTAGTAGCTCCCATTGAATAAATAAAAGAAACGAATTGATCCTCAGTCTCTTGCGCGAATAGCCTAACCATTCCAAGTTATTGACATTCAGAATTGGATCTGAATCGTCAGCTCGCACAAATCAAAACTGTGCAGCTCATTATCATGGAGCAAGAAAACGCATCAGAAAAGCTTTTCCCCTCATTCTGTAGCTGTGAGAAAAAAGTATCAGTTTGAAGAAACATGCCTACTAGAACTTTCTACTTATGTCGAAGGTATCTCCCAGTCAGTGAACCCACTTTGATTTCCCCTCTTAACCTCTTTCAAATAAGCAAAAACTATTAGGAGGCTTGGGTCAAGAGCTACTACCTGACAAAAGAGCTACTTCAACAAACTTATCGGTCTGCTACGGTTTCAAGAATAACTTCTAGTTAGAACTTTTGCACCACAAAGATCACGAACTCAATTGGTGTGCATAGAGTAACTAAAAAGCACAAAACAATCTCTCTCCTCCACTAGCACAATGCCCTACCTACATCAGATTCTGAACGAATTGGTGCTCACCACATATTATTAGGTGTATTATGATATGCCCATTCTTTGAAGACTAATCTATTCGATGTGATGCGAGATACCCTGTCAATCCACTTACAAATGCACGACGTTGCTTGCGCCTACCTGAACAACTCCGGATGTATGACCTTGCGGCAGACTCAACCTAAACCACAAGCAATTTCCTCAAGCAATCGAAACTAGCAAGGAATAGGACTAGCAATCATATTGAAATTGAATAAGCTTAAATGTATGCAAACAAACGTTGGATCCCGAAGCTGTCTACATGGTCGCCTACACACAAAAAGAACAAAGTTGGCGCAATGGCTAAACCTAACTCAACGAAAATCCAATCTTAACAAGGAGCCCGCCTCTTAAAAATAGGAGACGACCCATGATGACTCCCACGCACACACCTAGTGTTACAAGCCCATGGCCCAAGGGATGCGCTAGCACCCGTTGACTCGGACTCACGAACCAATATGATTGTTTTTGCATGATTCGCCGGCCTCGCGGATGAATTTGAAGATAGTTTATCTTGAAATAGACTTCATAAAGGCTTTCCATTAATTACAAGAACATCCCAACGGAAGTCCGTAGAGGAAAGTATGCCCTTTGAACTTACCATGCAGCAATCCGAATCTGATTCCAAACGAGTCCATCCTCATCCTTGACTTGTCCCTTTCCTTCATCCTTGCCCAGATTCAAATCATAATTAAATTTTCATTATAGCGACTATTCTCAAATATATTAACTAGAGAAAATGAATCCCTGGTAATTAATTGACGAGCGCTCGATAAGTTCCTTGTGGTTTTTGCCCTGATTGTATCCATGGAAGGGATGTCCTCATCAAATGAGCATTGAAACCTACTCACTCCACCCACCTCTGATTTGATAGCTGCTGATTGATCTCGACAAGGAATTGTCGTCAAAGAACATTCATATTCTTTCTTTGATTTACTTTATGGAACGAGCATGTCGATTTCATCTTAATTCATTCTCCCTTCCTTTTTGTACTATTATCCAAGCCAAAAGCATGTCTGTCTCCTCGCAAGCTCATAACCTAACTGCCTACTTACTAAAAAAGAGCACTTCAACAACCCTTGCCCAAAGAGAAACTTCCCTTAAATGCCAAAACAACACAGATAGCAGGTCAAAAAGAGAGAGAGAACTAAACTAAATACTTGTGGTGAACCTTCTGCCAATACTCCATAACAGATTCAAAGTGATAGACCAAATATCCTTCCTTATGTCCAAGGATCATTACTAATGTTGGCCATACAGACTATACATGGATAGGAGAGTAGTCCCAGACACTAGATAAAATTCCCGTTTGTCCATGCACAAGAGGTGTTAACAGGTAAGCAAAGAAAAATAACACGATTCGAAAACGAGCATATACAATGGTGAACAAGCTTCTCTTTTAGGTGAGATCTAGCCAGCCCCTATTCATGGTGAGATATCACTTACAGCTTACCAATGTACCAAATCGTATCACTCTATCAGGCATCACAATCAATGCCACTACCCCACCGACTGACCTCACTTCTGCAGCCTTCACCACCCCTATTATTATTTATGCATAATCGTAACTATGTGACGTCTGTTACCATGCCCACCGACATGTGAGCCATGTTCACAGGTTGTAATTGGTGGCGAGATGATGTGGCTTCCTGCTAACAAAGCTAATGCAACGGTTTGACTTCTCAGTTTCGCCTATGGAGCTTGCATCCTTCAATACGATATGAACCGCCTATAGGATCGAAGACGAAAGTCCAGTTAAACCTCCAAGCCATATCTCTGGAAATACAACACTGCCTGGCAAATGCCGAATCAAAGAAATCCAAAAAAAACCAGTCTACTCAATTCACAGCAACCCTCGTCTGAACTACGCCCCTAAACTCACCGTCTTCTTATTCTAAATTATAACCTGCTTCTTCTATTCCTGCTGACATTATAGTATCTCCATTTCGATTCGAAGCAACAACGCAATCTAATAATTTGTTGTTTTAAACGGTCAGCTTCAGAAAAGGATTGAATTGTTAGTTCGTGGGGCCATGTTTCTCTGCACTATGTTAAAACCTGACACTACAGTATGCTTGGGCCAACAGTCACATACTCACACTTAAAAAATGCAAGAGTGGCCCAAACAATACAAACAAAGACAACTACTAGAAGATGCTAGCCCAAGCATTTTCTGGATGCCCTTTTCACATGTATTTATATCAATAATATATATGTCATAATAAATGTTCAGCATTTCTATTATTTTTATTAACACTATTTGTATGCAACTATTGTAGACTGGAACTACGAGCATACTTTCCAGAAGAGTCCTTTTGAACCACATCGCCTATACCTTAATTGGACCCTGACTATTAGAGCATCGCGGAATTACAAGTTGGTTGAATCGTATGCGGAGGTCGCAGTATCATGCGCCTCATGCTTACTATTATGAGTGGTTCATTATCAGTCTTCTTTCAAAAAAATTGGCTTATCTGAACTCTTTTTCCATCCAGGAAATCTTTTCACTGTACTCCTTTCATAATTCATATCAATCTCTTGTGCAAGAATTCTGCCAGCTACGTTCTCCAAGCAAATTCAAGGGCAAGGGTTAATATCATGATCTAAATGAAATTATATTCTATAGTCTCGCCTGTACAATGTAATTTATACATGCATCGATATCCCCACTCCTCT
>RYFJ01003988.1:0-35107 GCA_003991445.1 Oryza meyeriana var. granulata
TTCATTTGTAAGAGATAGGGTGAGGGGATTGGCAGATAAACAGAAGAGATAGATAGAGAGAGGAAGCGGCACACTATCATAGATAGAGCCAGGAGAAGATAGCGACAAGAAAAGAGAGAGCGCGCTGGGGGGAGGACTATGACGCTCCGGCGGCGTACAATTCTCGGGAGGGCGCGGCGGTATGGATTGGGAGAGAAAGGGATGGGAGGGTGAGAACATTCGGATGGGTGAGGGTGTTCGATCGGCGCCGGATCGCGAGGAGTGAGAGGAAAAGCTTGCGGTGGCGGGCTGGTGCGGGTCTGGTCGGGATTTTAGGGGTGCGAGGAAAGGGAGGAGTTGGAGTGGGGACTCCATATGGGCAAGATGCGTGGGGTGCTCAGATGCTGACCGGCGAGTGGCGGCGCAAGAGGTACACGGGAGGACGGAGCGAGGAACAGGGGGAGGCGGCCGGATTTATCACGGCGGTGGCAGCGCGCGGTGGGCGCTTTAAAGCAAAAATTGGTAAGGCTTGATCAGATTCGTCAACGAAATGCAGTCAACTAACGAAATTGTCCGGGAAGACGATTTCGGAAGGAGGTGAAGACCGCTGCCTGCTTTACTGTACTAATATTAGGCAGTGTTTTATTTAGGCAACCGACGGCGGTCAGGATTATAGCGTTGTCGTTATACAAGGAAATATGTACGTGTCCATAAGGATTGTGTATTCGGTATATACATGCGCCTGGGTACTGTAAATATACTCGATAATGCTGGGCGCATGCACCTTCCGCGGATCATATTGCTCTTGACTGGCATCGGTTAGGTCGACATCCGCGAGGGTAAGTCTCGTCACCCGCTAACTCTCGTGGCTCCTCGGTTAGGTCGAGTATAGTCGATTATGGTTAATCGGCTTACACATATATTTAACTTATTGGTGATATTCGTTTTGATCTCATATTGTGGTATATCACTCAGCGTGATGATCGTATGACTGGAGGATTATCATCAGTTGTGCTGCATGTTGTCACTATCTAAATTAGATAAATCGTCTCGCTAGTGATACTTTAGTGCAAGAGTCTTAATGGGTTTATAGCGATAATTATCATGTTTTCGCATATGCTAGATTCTATCCGCTAATCGAGATCTGTATTATTATCAGTTGCTGTAACGTAGTCCGATCTACTAGCTGTATAGGCGTTACCTTAATACTGGGTTATGGAACTGTACGAGTGTTCGGATAGTTTATCTTATCAATATAGCGATTCCTGCTGCCTTATACATTCTGCTTATGTAAATCGGCTAGGGCTAGCCGATCGGTTACTTTGCGATCAGAATGCGGCACAACTTCCGCAACCATCAAGTTCCGGAAGACCTCAAGTAAGGCCGGCGGGAAGGACAACGGAAGATATCGGGAGCCAGATTGAAGGGCGCAAGTGCGGCGTATTCACAGATACAAGAAACTTAAAAACTATACGTGATTGATTTTAATCTATTATTATGCATTCGCACCTCTCCACGTTATGTTACCGAAGTTTAATAGCCGTTTGAATCCTTCATATCGGAATAGTATTATCTTGCGTATCGTTTCAGCGATGTATATGTACACGTTTTCGGTCTCGGCGATAGATGAGTCAAGCAGCCGAGCACATTTGACATTTCTTCCTTGTCATTGTCGGTCAAATTGTTGAGAGTTAGCACTAATGAGTGAGCAATCTCGCATCGGTGTCTCCCAACGGAACGCGGGGTTGTCGGCGTCAACTATTTGGCACGCTGTGGAACGATAGTTTTCAACCGAATTACGGAATTCCGGATTTCAAACTTAGATTCGCAACATGGCGGGAAGAATCAAAGATAAATATTCGGTTAGCTTGAAGTTTAATAGAAGAACAAACAGCAAATTGAGCAACCAATTGCCAATCAGAAGCTGTGTGAGTCTTCAGCAGACAGCAAGGCGATTCAAGATCAGTTTCGAAGCCAGTATTGGTTGGGAATGAGCCGTATACATTGAGAGTCCACGTAAATACCTAAAGAGACTGATGATGAAGCATATGCACGCGCTCAGTAATCAGTCCGGAAGTCTGGGAAACACTACTTATAATCCTATAAGAGACGTGGATGGATAATTATTAGCGCATGTCGGGGTTGTTTACTCACAGAGTGAACGATCAGATGTGACTTACAATCAGCAGAGAAATCTGAACATGTTTGCACGAACAGGCGGGGGGCGAACGGATATTCTGAGGTATAATCTGGTCTTCTTACTATGGAGTATCAGCAAAATTTACAGAAAGGCGTCAGGTATACAGAGGGATATAATAGACAGATCGCAACACACTCCAACCGTGCAGTAATACATAGACAACCTGAGGAAGAAGAATAACTAAGTGAGAATACGTGAGGGAGCTTGGATCAAGCCCAAGACAACTTCATGTAATCATCTGAAGTGTCGATCAGGGTTCATAACCACACCGATACGTCGTTATTTTTTAAGTTTCGGGAGGGCAGACAAAACGTCTACAGTGAAATTCGCCGGATTCCCTGGCACATGAGGATGATGGTGAAGAGGCTATGAGTGTAGGTTTTTTCCCCTTACCTTGGATGCGTTACTGTTTTTTCATTAACCTGAATTCGTTCGGGGTGGGCGCCGATCTAGAAAAACAGTTTCCAAATTATCTTCTTTGCTGGAATAGAGTTGAGATGTCAGATTTGATATCGGTTAGGCAACGACGAGATGAACAGTAGGGAATAGACGTTCAGCGATTCGGGATATTTAGAGATTCGATGTTACAGTTTGACTGAGCGATGTATGGCATCTGGCCGATCTGGCTTTCCAGGGTCTTGGCGCCGATTAAGGAGAGATTTCTCACAAGTTTCGTCCCTGCGATCCTGTACATGAAGTATCGGCTCATGAAAGCCGATTTCAAGAGGCGAAAAAGGATATACCAGAAGGGTTGCTCAGTACAGGTCATTCATCGGACTCAGACGATGAGGAATCCGATGCTGAGGTTGGATTGGGAGTGGGTCGGAACAAGAAATCAGTATCATGCCATCGGGTCAAGGATATTGGCAAAGAGGAGCGGTAATGATTTTGATGTTAGTAAGGCCGATAAAATTTTGATTTGTTGTTACAAAGAGAAGCAGATACAATTGCCCGCAATCACGTGATTCCATCACCGAAGACTAAAGAAGAAAGATTTGCAAGTGGCACAATACTAATCGATCATACTAATGAGTGCAAGGTTTTCGGCCGGACAAATTAAGTCGGCTGTCGAACAGGGTAGAATCAATTTGAAGACAAGAAGCTCGATGAAGATTGATGGACACCGTCCCGTACATGGTCTATGCGGGGTCCATCATCAAGGGATCAGGCCGATGGAGCAAGACGTCAAAGGTATAAATTCAAAAATTACTTCATCGGTGCATGATAGAGAGATATTCGAGATATGAGGAAGAGGGATGAAACAGAAAGTATAATCGCGATTGGGACTGCCCGTTTTCGATTCTGCTGGATCAAGGATGAGACTGCATCAGTTGAAAATTGGGCCCCGAGTGCAGCAGTACAGGGAATCGACATGATAGTGGCAGGGGTTTTCACTGGATCGGTTTGCTTGGAAAAAGAGCATCGGTTCATAGCTGATTAGGGCGATCCATGAAGAGTTTTCGAAGAGGACGAAGAGGACGTATGTGAGAAACAAGTCAAATCCTCAATGGTGCCCTAGTGGGATTTCCAAAAATCAGAAGAGAAGGGCCCAGCGTACTACGACACCAGAGAGCACAGGAAGAACAGAGTAGGGATCAGGACGAGGCCGATCATCGTCACAAGAAAACTAAACAGTTGGCGGTGAAGAGAAAGGACGATTGAAGCTGACTCAATCGGCCCAGCAATAATGGTGTTCTTTTTTACTCGGAATATATAAAGCATTTTTCATCAAGATGAAGAAGGCGATGAGGAGATTTTTTGCTCAACTGGCGTTGTAACCGATCAGGCGTACACTTTGATAAGCCTGAGAGTCAGAGCATCGGCACCTAAAACCGTTGTATATTCAAGGGCTATGTGATGGGAAGCGATGACAAAGATGTTGGTTGATGGGGGAGCAGCAGTTAATCTATGTCATGCCACTTCCGAAAACTGGGAAGATTGCCGAAGATCTGATCAAGACAAATATGGTGTTTAAAAGACTTCGGTGGGAATTCATAGAGCAAAAGGCGTATTGAACGTCGGAGTTGACTTGGGAATAGAATAAAAAACACATTCCCCACTACGTTTTCGTCATCGACGGAAAGGGGTCGTACAGTTTGCTATCTCGGCAGGGACTGGATTCACAGCGAACTGGTTGCGTGCCTTCAGTAACAATGCATCAATGTTTGATACAGTGGCAGGGAGATCAAGTCGAAGTGGTCTTAGCAGATCGGTCAAGACCAACATTGCAATGACTGATCTAACCAGTCTGGGAAGTCTGATGGTGTGGATTGCGTTATCCGGAAAGATATGGGAAGGAGACTACTTAAGGTCACTAGCCAGGGATACGGCGATCCAAACAAGTCGGTGCCTGATGGGCTCCATTGAAGACTTTGAGGGGAAATTGGGGCAAGGATTACGTGGCCGATGAGTTGGAGGAAATTGACCTAGATAGACCAGGAGTGTGAATGCAAATATTTGGTACGGGTCGTTACCATGTTCGGTTAAGGAAAGAAGCGATATCAGCCATTGGAAACTATCCAGAAGCGTCGAGCTTGGGAAGGAATCGTGAAGACACGTTATGGGCAGTTATTTATCTTATCTACGATAGTTTTATCTTTAGGAAACTTGATCTCTTGTCGATCAGGTCGTGTTAGTTTTCCTTTTCTAGTTAGGAAAGTCCTGTTCCGTGTCCAATAAGGACTCTTGTTGAACTCGGGTATATATACGTATGCTGGGGGGGGACGCTGTAACTATCCACACAGATCATAAACTTCGGCGCTCACGCGTCTTTCGACGGGTTCTTGGTGCTTCTCGAGCGGGGCTGCATGCGGTAGGATCCGAACTCCTGCGAGAAGGTAAGACTCGTCACCCTTACCAGGTGTTCTGCCTGTCTTTGGCTGCTCGGTTCGGTCGATCTCTTAGGCCGATCAGGTATATCACATCACGCGTGCTAGTTTTTATCAGTTTTATGGGGATAGTTTATCATCAGTTTGTGCTGCATCGGTTGGGTCCGACCTACTAAACTGAGGATAAGTTATTCCTACTAGGCCGATGGCTGTCTGTGTAAGTGTCCTTATCGGAATCATGCGTAATTTATCTTATACATCAGGATTGCATTAGATCATGGCCCATTGAGTTTGTTATCATTATTGGTCTGTGCTGTCAATGGTTCGGTCCGATCTACTAGACTGATAGGTAATGATCTTTCCTTGTCGATGTCGATAGGTGTTTATGCGATGTTTACTGGTATGTGAGGGGCAGATACGGAGGTGCGAGTTAGCCGATAGGTTTATCCTGTTCTTGGATACTACAACCGGTGTCGGACTGCAGAAATTCTTTTGTTATTTCTTTTTTTTTTCATAATTGCTGCCTCTTCTGTTTTGGGTGGGGGGGGGGGGCGTTGGGTGTTGTGTTTTTGGCTTGCATCCTGCTTTTTATTTTTCATTAGCTGCTTTTTTTTTTCTGCCAGCCGTTCGCGCTGATGTCTTATGGGTTTTTAATATTGTTGTTGCTATCTGTTTTTTTTTTCGCAGTTGTTTTTGGGGGTGGGGTGCGGGGCTGGGGTTTGGGGATATTGTCGGTTATTTGTTCTTGTTTATTAATGTTTCTTTTCTTCTTGTGTTATATTCTTATATATAATTCATTTATTTCTTTTCTTGTTTTTCTTGTTTTTCTTATATGCTTATTTTTAATTTATACGTTATATTTGTGTCCGCTCCTCTGTTACCGCTCCTTGTCTCCCTGTTTTATTCGGGGCTTGTTGTCATATGTGGTGTTGGATCTGTTTGGGGTGGGGCGGTGAGGTGTGCTCGGGTCGCCAACATTAGTAGTCCATTTCTGGTGATTCGGTCTTCTCCTCTGAGCACGATGGTTTTTGTTTTTTTGAGCGGCGGGTAATAGTTGTTTTGATCATCAATCTCGGTTCCGCCGTTGCTTCAGGGTCCTTCGCTAATGCGTCATTTAAACCTTGCTTTTCTCCTACGACACGAGCAAGTACCGGCACGGGCACGAGGGAAGAGCCCGGAGGCATGGCCGATATAAGATGCTATCTGCTATCGGGCTAGGAGTATCGGCCCGGTGAATTGGAGGGCAAGGGCCCGGGCACGGGCACGAACAAGCAGACAAGTACCCGGGCAGCGGGCACGAAGACTCAGGCGCGGGCAGTACAAGGCCCGGGCGCGGGCACGAGGTCCCGGGCGTGGGTAAACAGTGACGATCTACCCGGGCGCGAGGACACGGCACGACTAGTGCTAGGCACGAGCACGCGCGCAAGACAATAAGGCCGAGTACAAGCTGCAGGCCGATTACAAGCTAATGCTTGGATCGACTGTATCAGCTTATCGGTCCGATTGGAGCGGTGAATGATTTGTGTTTTTTTCTCCTTGTCATTGCTGGGTCAATTGACTGCAGCACGCCTACGAACCTCAAATATTTTAGGACTGCACTGGAGCTAAGCAGATCTCAGGCCTTCGCGTGTCACGAAGACGCCGAGATCCGTTGCAGCTTTTGGCACACCCAGCGTTTTTCGGCGTCAACATGGAGATAAGCCAAGGCCGACGTACATAACAGAAAAAGTCTGAACTTCGAGAAGAATTGATAGACTGTTGAGGAGTTATCAGAAGTTGTTTCGCCTGGGAGTACCATGAGATGCCAGGATAAGCCGATCAATTGTTGAACATCGGCTGCCCATTTAAACCAGGATATCGCCATTCGAAGCAGGCTCCAAGGAGATTCAGGCAGAGTTATATGAGCCGATCAAGGCAGAGATCATAAGTTATATGACGCAAATTCATAAGGCCATGCCGATATGCTGAGTGGGTTTCTAATATCGTCCCGGTGGAAAGAAGAACGGAAATATGGAGAGAATTGTATTGATTTCCGGGATCTGAATAAAGCTACTCCCAGGATGAATACCCATGCCGATGAGCGGATTTGTTGTGTGATGTAGCTCAGGACACAAGATTATCAGCTTCATGGACGGCAAGCAGGATATAATCAAATTTTTATGGCTGCGGAAGATATCATTAAGACTGTGTTTCGGTGTCCATGGAGCTATGGCTTGTATGTAGTGGGTAGTTGACTTTTGGATTGAAGTGCCGGTGCAACTTTATCAAGAGCGGATGAATTATATATTTCATGATCCTCATCGGCTTGTTGGTAGAGATTTAATTGATGATGTGGTGGTTAAGTCTAAAGTGAGGATAAGCCATATAGCTGATCTGCGAAAGTGCTGGAGAGAAGCCAAGCAATACGGACTAAGGATGAATCCCAATAAGTGTGCTTTTGGTGTGTCGGCTGGGCAATTTTTTGGGTTTTATGGTTCATGAGCGAGAATTGAAGTTAGTGCAGCGAAGCATCAGTCAGAGCCATTAAGATCTAACAGGCCACAAGTGATAAGACGGAGTTTGCAATCAATTGATCGGCAAGATTAATTTGTGAGAAGATTTATATTTCGAATTTGTCAGGGAGGATTGAGTCTTTTTACTCATTATTGAAGCTGAACGCGATCAAAGTTTTGTGTGGGGGGCAGCACATAGAGGCATTTGACGAGATCAAGGATTATCTGAGTGTCCCCACCTATTTTAATTCCGCAGAAAGGAGTGCCGTTCAGGTTGTCTTGTCAGCCGATAAGAAGTCCATCGGGTCTGTTTTGATACAGGAGTTTGAGGGAAGAGCGAGTTTGTTTATTCTGAGCAGAAGGCTTTGGATGTTGAAACGAGATATCCTGCGGTGGAGAGTGTGCCTGTTGCTTATATTTTCCTCGTGTACAAGTTAAGGCATTACATCTATCGGCTGAGTGTGACAGTAGTTTGCCAGGCCGATGTGGTCGAATATATGTTGTCGCTCCAGTCTTGAAAGGGCGAGTGGTAAAGTGGGTTTTGCTTTGAAGAGTTCAACTTGAGATATGAATCGGTAAGGTAGTCAGGGACAGCGGTGTGGCGATTTCATTGTGCAGCACAGAGGGGCTCATGAAGATTATGTAGAGCCGATCCCCTGGACTTTGTTTTTTTTATGGATCGGTTTGCAAGCATGGATTTGGTATCGGTTTAGTATCAATATCGCTCGGGGGGCAAGTTTTGAGTTTGCTTTTACAATTAAGCCTTATCGGACTAACAATCAGGCAGAATACGAGGCAGTGCTAAAAGGGCTTCAACTCTTAAAGGAGATCGGGGCCGATGTCATAGAGATAATTGGCGATTCTTTATTAGTGGTCAAGCAGTTGTCTGGAGAATATGAGTGCAGAGATGATGTTTTGAGGTCATATTATGAAGAATGTACGGATTTGTTAAAGGATTTCAAGATAGTATTAATAGATCATGTTCCCAGGGAGCAGAATTTGGAAGCCAATGATCTTGCGCAGGTTGCTTCAGGGTATCGGCTGAATAGGCAGGTTGAGGTTGAGATAGCCGATATTGATATCCAGAACAAGGCCGATGACTGGAGACAGGAGATAATTAATTACTTGCAGAATTCGTCGCAATCGGTTTCTAGGAAAATTCGGTATAAAGCTACTAAGTATGTGCTACTTGATGGGGAGCTGTATTATCGGACTTTTGAGGGAGTTTTGCTTAGGTGCCTGGATTTGGAAGAAGCCAAAGTAGTTATGTGTGAAGTGCATGAAGGCGTCTGTGGGACTCATCAATCGGCTCATGAGATGAAGTGGTTGCTGAGAAGAGTAGGATATTTTTGGCCGAAAATGCTGGAAGATTGCTTCAGGTACTATAAAGGATGTCAAGATTGTTAGAAATTCGGGAATGTGCAACGAGCACTAGCGTCGGCTATGAACCCTATCATCAAACTGTGGCCGTTCAGAGGATGGGGAATTGACATGATCGGCCAGGTTTTTCCTCCATCAAGTAAGGGACATAAGTTCATATTGGCGGCAACGGATTATTTTACCAAATGGGTAGAGGCAATTCCTTTGAAGAAGGTTACATCCAGGGAAGCGATTGAGTTTGTAAAGGAGCATATAATTTATCGGTTTGGGATTCCTCAGACGATAACTACTGATCAGGGGTCTATCTTCGTATTTGATGAGTTTCAACAGTTTGCTGCCAGTATGGGGATCAAGTTATTAAATTCATCGCCTTATTATGCTCAGGCCAATGGACAGGCGGAAGCTTCTAACAAGAGTTTTGATCAAAGTTGATTAAGCGGAAAATGATGAGCAACCGCGGCGATGGCATACTACATTAGCGATTCATTGTGGGCCTATCGGATGGCATGTCATGGGTCTACTCGGGTGCCGCCATATCAGTTGGTATATGGACATGAGGCGGTTTTACCGTGGAACTATCATCGGCTCTAGGAGAATTTCTTTGCAGGATCAGTTGACGGCCGATGATTTATTATAACTTAATGACAGATGAACTTGAAGATTTGGCTCAGAATCGGTTAAGGGCGTTGGAAAGGATCAAGGAAAATAAGGCTAAGGCAGCTTGGCTATTACAACAAAAGGTGGTGAATAAGTCATTTGCCGAGGGAGATCTTGTGTGTGGAAGTTGATTTGCCGATCGGGTCCAGAGATAATAAGTTTGGAAAATGGTCGCCTAATTGGGAAGGGCCCTATCGGATTAATCGATGTGTGCCTGGTAATGCCTATGTATTAGAAGATCTTGATGGGACGGAGTTTGCTAAAGCGCTTAACGGGAAATATCTCAAGAAATACCATCCCAGCGTTTGGATCAGTTCTTAAATCGGTTTAAGTGTGGCCGATTCTAAAATAGTACGGAAGCCGATGTTTGCATCGCCTAAAGACAACCGATATCGATCGATGTCGCCTTTTAGATCAAGCAAACAGAAATATTAAACAAGGAGGAGAAGCAGGCAGCAGAGCCCGATCAGACATATTACAGCACAATTAGTGTTTTAGGAGGCTATCGGTCATTCAATTTACATGAATTTTTGGATCGTTTTGATTGCGTGCAGGCGGATTTGGTCAATTTCATTGATGGCCCGGATGTCGTCTTCATCGGAGCCCGGGATGGTTTTTCAAGTTCTTGCGCCGATGAATGACTTGACGCACCGTCGCTGGCGACCTTAGCCTCTTTGGTCTTGGATGGCTTGCGGCAGGCTGATAAGCTGGGATTCTGGCTTCAAGATCCTTGCGAACTTTTTCAAGTTCTACCAGCAAATCGGCCTCCTTCTTCTTCAGTTGATCTAGCTTGGGTTGGAGCTCTTGGGGGGCAGCTGCCATGTCATCAAGTCTTTTCTTCTCTATCTGGGCTAGCAGCCGATCGGCTTGGATGTCTTCGGTAATCTTCTGTTGATCAGCGCGATCAGCTATGCGCCGTCTAAGCTTGATGAGTTTAAACCTATGAGACTCCAGGTATGCTGTAGGGGTTAACGCGTCGACGAGTTCTTCAGGCAGATGGTGTTCAATTTCTGTGAGTCTTGCCCGAATCGGCCCACAGTCTTCCACTAGCGCATCAATTGGGTTTTCCAGCCGACTGTTGATGCTTGTTAAATAATCGCGCACATCGGCTGGGAACGATGGTTTGGTTGCTGCGCTGGTGGCTGTTTCGTCTTCTGCCTCCAAGTACTTGCCGATGTCAAAGGAGAACAAATCGGCTAAGGACTGCAAAATTGGCATCGGTAATTTTTTGGATCAGTAAAAGGTTAAAAGTGAAGTATGGGCGTGAGGAGATTACCTGAGGAAGGACATCGGCAGATCGGGTGACATCAGCTTCAGTGAGATGAGTAGGATGTTCTTCAGAGGGGCCGATGTCAGCCGATGGAATAGGAGCAGTCTCGTCGACAGTTGGAGGACTTGGTACCGAGAGTGGGGCAGCTGGAGAAGCCATTGGCTCAGTGATTGGAGGGATGTCAGAGGGGTGTTGAGGTTCTGGAGCCGATGACTTGAGCTGAAAATAAAACTGGTAAGATTAAGTGGAAAGCGAGTAATAATATTGAGACTTGACACATACCTAAGGAGATGAAGGAGCCGATGTTGTTTGAGGAGAAGGTGGCGTCAGGGCAACGACATCGGCATCGGTTTTCTGCTTCTTTGAGGAGGGGCGATGCGCTAACTTCTTCCGTTTTTGACCTATCGGCCGAGGTGCCTTGAGAAGAGCCGATGGAGATGGAGCGTCGCGCCCTAAGTTTGGAGTGGCCGATGGAGGTTGATACAGAATCGGCCGACCACTGTTGCTTCTTGTTGGGGGCTCGACGCTGGCAACCTGCGAGGTAAGAGTGAGAGATGATTGGAGGTGATGGTTAAGGCTTGCGGATGTTACCTCTTCATCGGATTCGATATACTCGGTGTCAAGGCGGGAGCAGTAGCAGGTGGCCGCTAGGCTGAATATATGTTTTTTCCATTCTGACCACCATCGAACAAAAAGCTTGGTATTGGCAGTGCAGATATACACCTCGGTGGCGGCACCTAGAAGAAGGGGGTTTGTCAAAGTCCGCATCCGATCATATTCCAGGACGTTGCTGACCGTGCCCCGGGCCTGAAGTTTGTCGATGAAGAATAGGCCGATCGGAAGCTGACCAAGGCCAAGCTGGCGGGAGCCGACCGATGGATGGTAAAACTCGTATGATGGTTGCGATCGGCCCAGAGAAAAGCCAGTTGGCAGCAGATGAGGGGTGATGGCTGATAGGAATATGGCCTTGGACTCCTCGCTTTCCAGAGTGTTAAGCGGGTCAAAATTAGAAGGCATCTCAAATGATGATGCGTCATTATACGCGAACCAGAGAGTGGCCTCCCTGGTGAAACCATAATAGAACCCCTTGAACCACTGACTGAGTCCAGTGGGGGTTATCTTGCCGCCGGAGAGGGCCGATGCAGCTTCGCCCATGGAAACGCATCGGCGGTAAATGGGATCTTGGTCTTCTGTGTGGTCAGCTGGAAAAGATTGATTGAGAAGAGAAGTCCCCGAGAAGGCCTTGGAGGTGTAGACATTGAGCCAGAGCTGTACAAACCACCAAGGACCCCCGATATGGCCGACGGGCTGGCCGGCCGATAGCTTGGTAGCCACTTGGTGAAGCAGGTGATAAGTGGCGCCAAGGAGGAATTGACCCAAGGGGATCTGTTTCCGATCAACCAAGCATTCTGCTAAACACTGCATGTTGATCGTTGGACCGAGGGTTGCGCCACCAAAAACAAACCGCTCCAGCCATAAGTTCAGAAAAGCAACATGTTCCCGGTCATCAACCGATCCAGTTCCCTTATTGTGAATGGATATGTACCTGGACCAGCCGCCGATGTTCTTTGCTTGGAGCCGATGAGCAGGTTTGAAGCGGAGCTTGAAGGGGTCGATGTAGCTTGTCGTATCCAGGCAGGTGAGCATAGTAACATCCAGCAAAGTAGGGGTCATCAGCCCGTGCCCGAACAGGAAGGCATTGAGGGCATCGGACCAGAAATATGAGGCCGATGCGAGCAGGGGTTCATTTCTTTCCATATCGGCCAGAGAGAGATTGATGCAGTGGCCGATATGAGATTCTTCCCAGTAGGTTCGCTTCGCAGCCGACACCCTGGTGTACCAGTCCCTCCACCCGGGCACCTTGCTCGGCCATGACCTGAAGCTATTGGTCCAGTCGCTGATTAGCATGGCCGAGTTTTTGAAACGGATACGCTGGGTCTCGACGCATATAAAATCGGTGGGATCTTCGCTACCCATGGGGCCATGATAGAAAAAGTTTGGGTAATCGGCGGCCGGGATCAAGATCTGGTCTCTAAGATGCTACAGTAAACAAGAACATAACAAAGAACAGATGAAGAACATGGCGGATTGGATGCGTCTAGGCCACAAAATCGGGGGAAACAATCGGTTAGGAAGATTACCTCAGGAACTGCAGATGCCGATGCCATCGCGAGAGGAAGAAGATGCAGGAATCGACGGCCGAAGAAGAGGGCTGCGACGGTTCGTCTGGATTCGCTGGAGCTTGACGGGGATTTGGAAGATGAAGCGGTGGCGCTCTGGTGATGTGAAAGAGTAAAAAAGGGCTAGAGAGACGAAGCGTTTTATAGAGATATGATGACCGGGCGGGAATCGAAGCCGTTGGCACTGTTTCAAACAATTATGGCAAGTGTGCTACCTTGGGCCGCCTCGGCATGGAAGAAATATGGAGGCCCAAAACGAAAGAATTTCGAAGTCCTATAAAGAACTCCGAAATTGGGGGGCATGTGTTAACGCCAAAATTTGGTAAGGCCCTTATCAGATTCGGTCAAAGGAGAAATTGCAGTCAACTAACAGAAATTGATCCGGGAGAGACCGATTCCGGGAAGGAGCCGTGAAGACCGCTGCCTGGCAGTTATTTACTGTACCTATTAATTAGGCAGGTGTTTGTATTAGGAAACCTGACCTCGTGTCCGGTCAGGATTTATTAGCGTTTTCCGTTATAATTAGGAAATCATGTACCGTGTCCTATAAGGACTTGTGTAACTCGGGGTATAAATACGTGCGCCCGGGGACGTTGTAAATATCACTCGATCAATACAATTTCGGCGCATCGCCACCCTTCCGACGGGATCTTGCTTCTTGAGCCGGGCTGCATCGGTTAGGTCCGACCTCCTGCGAGAGGGTAAGTCTCGTCACCCTAGCTACCTATCGGCTAGGACTTCCTCGGTTAGGTCCGATATTCTAGTCGGTTTATGGTAGTCGGCTTACCACGATATATTTACTTTATCTATGGCTGCATCAGTTCAGTTTGATCTCATAGATTGATTAGGTATATCACATCACGCGTGCATAGATCGTATCGGCTTACTGGAAGCGATTTATCATCAGTTTGTGCTGCATCGGTTAGGTCCGACCTACTAAACTGTTAGTGATAAATCGTTCCTGCTAGGTTGATACTTTATGTGCAAGCATCTTATCGGGGTGTATAGCCGATAAGTTATCATGTTTTAGCATCACGATCGCATTAGATCTATCGGCCTATCGAGATCTCGTTATTATTATCAGTCTGTGCTGCAACGGTTGGGTCCGATCTACTAGACTGAATAATAACGTTACCCTTAATAAGCCGATGGGTTTTATGCGATGTTGTTATCGGAGTGCTTAGCGGATAAGTTATCCCTTATCAAATATAGCCGATTATGCTGCTTGCCTCGTTATACATTCTTGCCTGCATTACTGTTACAATCGGCTAAGGGCTAGCCGATCGGTTTATTCTGTCGATCCGAATGCGAGCACAAGCAAATTCCCGGGCACGACCTCAGTCAAGTTCCTGGGCACGACCTCAGGTAAGGACCCGGGCATGGGCACGGACAGCGGACAAAGATCTCGGGAGCCGATGTGAGCAAGGGCCCGGGCACGAGCGCGGGCAGTATCTTCACAGCAATACTAGTAACTTTAAACTATGATCGGCTGGAGTTTATTTAATCTATTTACTTATGCATTCTGCTCATTTATTTTACCAAGTTTATAGCTGGTTTTTGAGCATCCCTTCGATGATCAGCTAGCGCGATACTTGTTTATTATTATGTTATTACTCTTGCCGTCATCGGCTTTCAGCCGATGTATAAGTGCTACAGTGTGTATCGGTCATCGGCCGATGAGATGAGTCCAAGCCGGCTTCCAGCCGATTGGCTCACGTATTTGACATCTTCTCTCCTTGTCAATTGCAGGGTCAAATTGACTGGCACGCCTACGAACCTCAAGATTTTAGGACCTGCACTGGAGTGAAGCAAATCTCCCAGGCCTTCGCGTGTCTCCCAGACGCCGAACGGCCCCCGGCGGGTTTTCGGCGTCAACAGCGGCTACGCTGGCCGAGGTGGCTCGGTCCGCGAGTGTGGCGCGGCAAGGGGTCTCGGGTGATGGGGAACTGCGGGGAGGCCGAGGACATTGGGGGCAGTGCCGACAGCGATGGGATGGGGTGGCAAGGGCGGCGCTGTCCTCAATGCATTTCCTCGAGCAGCTGTCGGGCGAGAAAGGGAGAGGCGTGAGGAAGATGGCAATGCCAATAGGTGAGGTCGGGCTGGCAGCGAGCGTGGTTGAGCCGCAAGTGGCTGGCGAGCGGGCCTAGTCTGTCAGGCGCGGGTGAGGCGTGGGCTGTGTGGCGCGCGCTCGACTGTGGGGCCCGGTTGTCAGGAGGACTTGCGGGGTGACGGAGGTCGAGGCTGCTCGGCGGGGCCCGGTGGGCAGTGGCGTGGGCGCTGGGGAGATGGCTGAGGGGGTTGGGCCGAGGAGAGAGGAGGGAAGCGGCCCAGCTGGAACAATGCATTTTCTCTTTTTCCTGGGATTTCCAAAAAAAGGTTTTGAGAGATTGGGATGGTTAATTGAATTTGGAATTTGATTTTGTTTTGGGGTTCATAAAAACCTCAGAATTTTTGTCAAGGTTCCAAGACCAAAATTTGTGAGGTTTTCTTGGAAAAAAGTTAAAATTTTTGGAAGAGAAGATCGGGGCTATTTTGAGGAGATTTTGGAGTCAAATCTTTGGGATTCCGAACCAGGGATTTTGGAAGAGATTTTTGGATGGGAATTTTGAGCAAGGGATTTTGAATGAGGTTGAGATCAGATTGAATTTTTGTGGGAGGTTTTTGAAGAGGAAATTTGAATCGCAAAATTCAAATTCAAGATTTAAATTTTGGTCGGTATTTTGGATTTGGTAAATTTTAGGATTTCAAGGAGGGATAAATTGAGATCCTTGGCACATAGGTCCTTAAGCACACACACACAAAGATCGAGTTTTTGAAATTAGGGTTTATTTAAAATAGCTTTTTAATGGCCCGAAAAATCGGGGCGTGTTAAGCCAAAATTTGGTAAGGCCCTGTATCAGATTCGGTCAAAAGGAAAATTACAGTCAACTGGCGGAAATTGATCCAGAAGAGACCGATTCCGGGAGGGAGCCGTGAAGACCGCTGTTTGGCAGTTATTTACTGTATCTATTAATTAGGCAAGTGTTTATCTTTAGGAAACCTGACCTCGTGTCCGGTCAGACCTTGTTAGCGTTTTCTGTTATAATTAGGAAATCATGTACCGTGTCCAATAAGGACTCATGTAACTTGGAGTATAAATACGTACGCCCGGGGACCTTGTAAATTATCACTCGATCAATATAAATTCGGCGCATCGCCACCCTTCCGACGGGATCTTGCTTCTCGAGCCGGGCTGCATCGGTTAGGTCCGACCTCCTGCGAGAGGGTAAGTCTCGTCACCCCGGCTACCTATCGGCTAGGACTTCCTTGGTTAGGTCCAATATTCTAGTCGGTTTATGGTAGTCGGCTTACCACGATATATTTATTTTATCTATGGCTGCATCAGTTCAGTTTGATCTCATAGATTGATTAGGTATATCACATCACGCGTGCGTAGATCGTATCGGCTTACTGGGAGCGGTTTATCATCAATTTGTGCTGCATCGGTTAGGTCCGACCTACTAAACTGCTAGCGATAAATCGTTCCTGCTAAGTCGATACTTTATGCGCAAGCGTCTTATCGGGGCGTATAGCCGGTAAGTTATCATGTTTTAGGATCACGATCGCATCAGATCTATCGGCCTATCGAGATCTCGTTATCATTATCAGTCTGTGCTGCAACGGTTGGGTCCGATCTACTAGACTGACAATAATAACATTACTCTTAATAAGCCGATGGGTTTTATGCGATGTTTTATCGGAGTGCTTAGCCGATAAGTTATCTCTTATTAAATATAGCCAATTATACTGCTTGCCTTGTTATACATTCTTGCCTGCATTACTGTTACAATCGGCTAAGGGCTAGCCGATTGGTTTACTCTGCCGATCTGAGCGCGAGCACAAGCAGGTCCCCGGGCACGACCTCAGGTAAGGACCCGGGCACGAGCATAGGTAAGAACCCGGGCACGGATACGGACAGCGGATGAAGATCCCGGTCGCGGATGCGAGCAAGGGCCCGGGCACGGGCGCGGGCAGTATCTCCGCGGCGATACTAGTAACTTTAATCACGATCGGCTGGAGTTCATTTAATCTATTTACTGACGTATTTTGTTTACTTATTTTACCAAGTTTACGGCTGGTTTTTGAGCATCCCTTTGATGATCGGCTAGTTTAATACTTATTTATTGTTATGTTATTGCTCATGCCATCATCAGCTTTCAGTCGATGTATAAGTGCTACAGTGCATATCGGCCATCGGCCGATGAGATGAGTCCAAGCCAGCTTCCAGCCGATTGGCTCACGAATTTGACATCTTTTCTCCTTGTCAATTGCAGGGTCAAATTGACTGGCACGCCTACGAACCTCGAGATTTTAGGACCTGCACTGGAGTGAAGCAAATCTCCCAGGCCTTCGCGTGTCTCCCAGACGCCGGACGACCCCCGGCGGGTTTTCGGCGTCAACAGGGCGTTACACTATACTGGCCCACTATCATGGCAGACGCGGAGTGGCTCGTTCGCTCATGCAAGGGCTGCCAATAGATGGGCCAATACTCTCATAGCCCCCCAAACCAGCTTACCCCGATATCGCCGGTGTGGCCATTCACAAGGTGTGGCATTGACATAGTCGGCCCTTTCCCAAGAGCCCCCGGGAACCTCCGCTTCGCCGTAGTCACCATCGAATACTTCTCAAAATGGGTCGAGGCAGAAGCAATGGTCACCATCACCGCACGGAGCATCCAACGCTTCGTATGGCGCAACATCATGTGCCGATTTTGAGTACCCAGGTAGCTAACGATGGATAACAGCCGCCAATTCGACTCGGCGACCTTCAAGAACTTCTGCAATGAGATGGGCATGGAGATGTGCTACGCTTCGGTCCGGCACCCCCAAAGCAACAGAGCAGTCGAGCGGGCAAATGGCAACATCCTCTCTGCGCTCAATAAGAGGCTCGTCGATGCCCCCAAGGGCACATGGGCCGACGAGCTCCCAACCGTCCTGTGGGGACACTGAACGTCCGCCATGAGGGCCACTGGCTTCACGCCGTTCAAGCTACTTTTCGGGGACGAGGCCATGACACCCACGGAGATCAAGGGGAGATCCCTGAGAACCGTCCTCCCAGAGGGGATGGACGAGCACAACGTCTCCGTCGACCTAATCAATGAGGCCAGGGGTCCAAGCAGCCTAGATCCTGGATCGCTACATCACAGCCACAAAGGCATGGTTCAACACCAAGCTAGCCCCGCATAGCTTCGCTCCCGGGGAAATGGTGCTGCAGCGGGCACTCAACCTCGGGAAGTTGCAGAACAAGTGGGAAGGCCCCTTCATGGTTGCCCAGGCCAGCACGCACGGAGCTTACTGCCTGGCCGAGCTGGACGGCGCTCCGCTCCCGCACCCATGGAACGCGGAGGCCCTCAAGAAGTACTATATGTAAGCCCCTCATGTGACCGTCGCCACGAAGTCAGCTTTTGCTACTTACAATGTATTAGGCTTGGTTATCATTAATGAAAACGGAGCACCGCTCTGCCTCGGGTTGTCACAATCATCATGTACACAAGTCTCAACGTATCTCGAGCACACTAAGTTAAAAGAAGACCTCCGCGGAATTCCGCGTTGAGGCCGCGCGCCTCCGCTAACAAGCGTGGTAGGTGTGCAATGCAAGTCCTCCGCGAAAAGCCGCGTCGAGGCCACATGCCTCCACCGGTGAAGCGTAGCAGGCATAATAATAATAATAATAATAATAATAATAATAATAATAATAATAATAATAATAATAATAATAATAATAATAATAATAAAGGGCCTCCACGGAATTCCGTGTCGAGGCCACGCGCCTCCGCTAACAAGGGTGGTAGGTGTGCAGCGCAAGTCCTCCGTGAAAAGCCGCGTTCAGGCTGCACGCCTCCGCTGCCAAGCATAGTAGGCGTGCGAGGCTGAATCACCAGAAAAAGGCCATGTGCCCCTGCTATCAAGCCTTGCCAATATGCGGAACTAACCCCCCTGCTCGAACCGGTGTTGGGGCCATATACCTACGCTAGCAAACGGAGATACGAAGCGCGGAGTCCCATTGCTAAAGATATGCTAGAATTACGCACCCTCGTTCAAGTTAAGCCCTCCGCCGACGCACAAAATAATAGTACAATGGCAGTAGCGATAAGGCCTCCCAATCAACTTTATTATCTTTGTATCACAAAAATTACAGAACAAAGTTGCCACGCAAGCTAGGTTTACAGGTTAGAGCTACAGGGAATCAGTGTCTAAACCTAGCCAGAAGGGCATCCCCTTACACCACCCTTGGCTCCCAAGGAGAGTCATGCTGGAGCCAGCGGCCCCGCTCTTAGCGAAATGCTTCGCGTCTGAGGGATGGGTTGCAGGCCCCTGGGACCGGCTCCCCGCCGGTCACGCGCGTGGCTGAAGCCCCGTGGACCTGGCAGTCCATGCGAAGGATGGCGGTCGGGCCCCAGGGCCGACGAATCGTACCCATCCACCCGTGAAGAGCAAACAGTTGAAGCCCCCGCCTCGGACTCAAATGGGCTGAATTCCAGGCATGGAGGCAGCATGGCAGCAGCTTTCCCAGTACAGCCAGTGGATGGCGCGACGTGGCCCCAATCCCCCCCACCAGGCGGGCCAACAAAACCGACCCCCACCCAGGCCCCACAAGGAGTGGATCCAGAGTTGGTAGTGGGGCGACGGCATTCCGGGTCGACGAAGTGGGTGCGGGAGGGACTTTGTGGAAGACCTGACGAAGATAGACAGCAGATAAGGAACGCACGAGGGCGCCCACCTCAAGAAAGATACAATAGGAAAGAAAGACAATGCGTTTAAGTCGTAAGAATGCATTAAAGCTAGCATGCCAAGTACAACCCGAAGCAGGGAGGGGCTAGTCCCAAGCCCCAACACGAAAGCAAAAAGGGCGGGGTCCTAGCCCGCGTACAACACTTAACAAAACAAAAAAGAAGGGGGGAAGAAGGGGTCGCCCTCTACACCTTTGGGCTGCCTTTCTTCTTGCTCTTATCGGAAGCTTTCAGCTCCACCACAGCAATGTCGTGGCCCACCGAAGGCCAAATCCCCCGTGCGAAGTCGTCGGTGTCACATCGGGAGGAAGCGACCATCGTTGAAGCCCCTTGCAACAGAGGAGCCACCGACAAGGCCCCCGCGCGGACGGCGGGGCCGATATGCTCTCACCCTTGGTTGATGAGGAGGAAAGATAGCATCCGAGTAGTGGCCCAAGAGCACCACGAGCCGTACGCCGTCGCGGCCTTGCTGGCACAGGCCCCCGCCTTGTCGATCCATGCAAGACGCTCCGCTGCCGAGGCCCCATCGCCAGGATGCAACGGAGCCTTGATGCCCAGACCGGAGAGGGCTGGCTAGAGAGCCTGGGTGGCTGCCGTAGCATGAGCGCTAAAGGCCGCCAGCGAAGCCTCGAGCTGGGCGGCGCTCCAGCGGAGCCTGTCGGCCTCCCCAGACAGGCGGGCGACCTCCGCCCGTGCCTCTCGAAGTGCCCTATCCACTTCTTCTGTGGACACCCCGAGTATTACATTGTCCAGTGCCCAACGCGACCACCACATATTGTTGGACGAGTGGGATCCATACACGCATAATAGCCACTCGACCTCAATGTGCACATGATCACGGTTGACACCTTCCAATATAATAATCGAAATGCCGAGAAGTGTACAAAAGAGATAATCATAAGGATAGCTTGCCAGTCCTCTCCGTCATACGCCCGTCAAACCACTCGATGGTGGCGACAAAACACGATACGTACCCCAGAGGACTTGAACCACAATAGCTATCCCCCAACCATCTTAATTATACACAACTCATACTCATGTTCAGCTAGTCCCCAAGAAAGCGACTAGCCTCACACTTTCATCGCAAGCAATTGATAAACATCACAAATACTCTAAATATGGATAAAAGTGCAGCAGGGTTATATATATTACATAGAGGGTTCACACACCCTAATTCATCACAGAGTAGCACAAAAGATAGCAGCGAAAATGTAAACATAAAGGATAAAACCAGTGGTGCCATTCCAGTCCCACAAGGCAACCGACTGGGATAGAGCTTAACTCCAACTACACATTATCCTCGCCACCCTCGGCGGGATAATAGTAGACCACACCAACATCGTCGTTATCCTCACCTGAAGGAAAATATGCAGCGTGAGTACGAAAGGTACTCAGCCAGACTTACACAATATTAATAGTACAAAGGAGTAATGCTAGTCTCTACATCAAGGAATATGGCTATGTTGATCTGGTTTTGCATAAAGCTAAGTTTATTGAGCAAAAAAAATACCTTGAAACTATAAGCATTTGCGAAATATAGCAATCTGAAATTTCATGACAGCAAGTAAGATGTTCTAAAAAGAGGTAAAAAATGACCACAATCCCATGCTCTAACATCAACAATGGGCCACCATTGCCCAAATAAATATGCTACACAAGCATACCATCATTCATGACTAAAACCAAGTCATATTTAACACCAAAGCCTCTCATATAAACCCATCCATCCATGACTATCCTAAGTCATGATATAACCACATAATCCCATAACCACATATCCCAAGTTGGATGCTAACATAGACTGACTAACACATCAAGCGGTTGTCTTGTAATCGTGGGCACGGCTATTCGAATAGTTCATACTCTGATCAGAGGTGTACATCTTTACCCACACGATGTGATAGAAGCCAAACGGCTACACTCTAGTTTGATCCGTACCCGTCGGTACCCACACTCTACACATTGAGTGCGGACTAGAGGTCACAACAAAACCTTTCCCACGCTTAGCTCCAACCACCTAAACCACGTCTGGGCCCCCGACGACTTAGCCACACACACGGCGACTAAGGCGGGCTCACCGTCGCGAGAGGCACCTCCGGCCAAAACCAAGCGCCCATGAGGCCCTCCAAAGGAAAGACCATCCTCATGACTGACGGACGGGCGTAGATGGCCACAGCCTCCCGTGCTACTAAGTTAAGTTGTCCCATTCCTGGCGTGTGGAAGTACGTAGGGTGCTTGAATAGATGTCAACATGTTCGGTCCTTAACGACCCAGACGGAGCTACATGCATCGGGGAAACACCATCCCGTCATCACCCTATCATCCGTCCAAGTCAAAAATATTCTCAATTATAAATCAGAAGTTATTCTTTTCAGATTTTAACCCATCCCTTTGTATTAAACTAGTTTTGAACAGATAGCTGTCAATGTTTTACACTGGCAATAAATATATGGGGCTACTCGGCGGATGGAAACTTGATGGATTGCAAAGGAACACGCAGAGATTTTATACTGGTTCAGGCCCTCGATATGAGGTAATACCCTACGTCCAGTTGTGGTGTTATTCCTTTGAGGATTTGCGGTGGCGATTCTGGTGAACCAACTCAACCTGCCTTCATGGGGCGCCTTGCCTCCCCTTATACACTGGGGGACAGGGTTACAAGGTAGGAGTCCCAACCGGATTACGGCCAAGGGATCTCCTCTTAGAGATATAACGCACCCGACTAGGACTGTATATTCCTTTCTATACAAGGCAAAGTCTGCCGAATCTAGCTATATCTCTAATTACAAGGCCAGGCCCATCCTCTATCCGAGTGGCTCATATGCTTGCCATGAGGTACCCGGGGCCCATGGCACCCACAGTAGCCCCTGAGACCTTCATAGTTGAGTCACAGCTGATGCCGAGTGCTCATCCTCCACGGTGAAGTCTTCTCGAGTGCATTGCTCCCGAGTACTCTTTGTCCGAGTGAGTCTTCTTCCCGAGTCCTGCTTCATGTCAGCTGGCAGTGAGGCTATGAAGGGCTTCATGTAGATATATGAATAGTATGCGCCGAATAGGTGCACCTATTAGGTGTAGCCCCCGACTTTGTGCTTAATTGTGAAGACAATTAAACATAAAGTCAAAGATCTTTAACCTGGAAGTCTTTCCCAAGTAGATTACTACTGGTATATGAGACTCTTCGGTATCATGTCAACTGGAATATGGTTTATAGTCTTACCGAGCAGGGAACTACTCGTATGTAGGACTCTTTGACTTCATGTCAGTCGGAATGGGTATTTATAGTCTTGCCGAGTAGGATACTACTCGTATATGGGACTCTTCAGCTTCATGTCAACTAGAAAGGGGGTTTATAGTCTTTTCCGAGTGGCGTCCCACCCAGAAGCTAGACTCCTCCGCATCATGTCAGCAGGAATGAGAGATTTATAGTCTCTCCCAAGTAGTGCACTACTCAAAAGTTAGACTCCTCTGCATCATGTCAGTAGGAATATGTTTATAGTCTCTCCCAAGTAGTGCACTACTCGAAAGTTAGACTCTTCCGCATCATGTCAGGGGGAATAATATTGCTCATGGCAACTGATGGCCACGCATGTAGGCCGAGTACCACTTTATGAAAATAAATCCATGGCGTGGTTAGGTGTACCCGAGAAAGATATCTGTATCCCCAATTTTAATGAAGACCAGCTTGTGATCCTTGTAAGGATATATCCTCGAGACCTGGTGGATAAAACAAATACCCAAACATATATGTTTAGCAATAAGGCTCTCATGAAGCATATCTGTTTACCTCATCGACTCCTGTTGGTAGCACCAGCGCTATAATTTTAACTCAGCCTGCGGGCGGCCCACATGGAGCATGCTACTATAGGAACTCATATCTTGGTGGCTGCTACCAAATAAGCCGGCCTGAGCCGACCTACCCAGCATAGCTCTATAGAAGTATCATCCATCGCATGTCAGGATGAGTTTTTTGGTGTCGGTAACCGCAATCAGCCAGAGAAATCCTTATTTGCAGGCCTTTCTAACTTACGTTCTGGATGCAACCTGGTTGCCACATAAGCCTGAGTAGGTATATTGCAGGATCTGCTTGCCCTCCTCAGATGTGACGCGGTGCATGAGAACCCCAGATGCGCTTTGACGATGTAAGTCTTCTCTGACTTCAAGAGAGCCGAGCAGGGTACCCGAACCTTGCATTAGCATAGGATTCGGCTAGCGACCCTCATGGGGCATACCCTACCCAACAGAGTCATAGCCAAATAAGGTACCCGACCCTTGCATTAGCATAGGATTCAGCTGGCGACCCTCATGGGGCATACCCGATCTGACAGAGTTGTGACCAAATAAGGTACCCGAACCCAGCATTAGCATAGGATTCGGCTGGCGACCCTCATGGGGCGTACCCTACTTAGCTGAGTTGCGACCGAATAAGGTACCCGAACCTAGCATTAGCGTAGGATTCGGCTGGCGACCCTCATGGGGTGTACCCTACTTAGCGGAGTTGCGACCGAATAAGGTACCCGAACCTAACGTTAGCGTAGGATTCGGCTGGCGACCCTCATGGGGCGTACCTCTCCCAGTCGAGTAGTATACGACCCCCAACTAGTGCCGAAGGTCGGTTGTCAGGTCACATGGAGCGTAGCCGGGGAAGATGTCGTCTCGACTGGCACAAGTACTCGGTCAGTAGCCCTCGTGGAGCATCCCGAGTGTATTTTGGCAGACTTGTCCAGCCCCTGAGCGTAGGAGACAGGCTCGCAGCCCTGAGTTCCTGTCACGCGTATCCGGAGCTGGCCCTGCACTATAAAGATACCGGATGAGTAGCATCTGATGATGAAAACAATCACCCGAATAAAATGTATTTTACAATATATGTAAATACGTGTTCTTCCTCTTACTGATATTAATTTCTCTGAGTAGTTGACCCCTTACGTTTAAGCACTCTGCCCGACTAATCATAGCCCCCTAGCGTCGGGAGTTGGCTCATGGCTCTTTCCCAGACACGCGTTTTGGGTGACTTGAGTTCGTCTTTCATGGAGCAAAGTTTCACGGATCAGGATTTATGCTACTCGAGTACTTTTGTAATCATTTAAGAGGAAAAACCTAAAAAAAGGGTGCAGCTTGTACACCTATTAGGTGTAAGTGGCTGTGGCATTGGCAAAGCCAAATGAGGAAATTTTTATCAGGAAGCGACTTAGTTGTTCGGTATTTGGGAGTGGGGATGCCATCCTTGTGTTTGGGCTTTTGAGTCCCCGAGCCTGCCACTTGTTGTTCTGATAATCTTCAGTTGTTGAAGGTTGAAGACAGTTGTGACCGACTGCCACAATGAAGCTGTCCGACTTGCGTTTGCGATTCCCAGCATTAGTCGGGACCGCGTCATCGGTGCCCTCCCGCTTCTTCTGTCAGGATGCCTTTTTATCTTCAAGGGCCTCAGCAACAGTGTGGGCTGAGTGGGCGTATTTGTTCGCCATGTCGAATAGAGCCTTGACAGAGTTGGGAGGCTTCCGAGTGAATTTGTCGGTGAATGAGGCGTCTTTGACTCCTTTTCGAAAGGTGGTGATGACGACCTCGTCTTTTATCTTCGGGATTGAATTTTTCTTCTCAGAGAACCTTTTGATGAAGTCACGAAGAGACTTGTTCTTCCTTAGATGTAACTGATACAAGTTGTACTCGGAAGATGGCCTCTCGTATGTTCCCTGGAAGTTGGCAATGAGGCGTTCCCGGAGTTCTCCCCAGGAGCCGATTGATTGCTTGGGAAGTCCTGTTAGCTATGTCCTCGCTGAGTCAGCTAAAGCGACTGGGAGGTAGTTAGCCATGACTTTGTGATTTCCTCCAGCTGCTCGAATCGCCAGAGTGTAGACCGTGAGCCAAGACTCAGGATTGGTCTTGCCGTCGTATTTGTCAATGCCTGTAGGCTTGAAACCCGACGGCCAGTCGACCTGTTATAGCTCCTGGGTGAAGGCCGGTATGCCTTCGTCTTCATGAGGGCTCCGACTCCGAATACGGCGGTGAAACCGCTCGTGATGGAGGCCAAAACGCTTGTTCTTGTCTTCCAGTTGGCGTTGCTCATCTTCTTCTCGTTCACGGTGCCGAGCAATGATGTCTTGCCGAAGGTCGCGCCGTAGTCGGTCTCGAAGGTCCTGATCGTCCCAACGGTTGCTTTGACGTTGCCGTTGTCGTTGGGTTGCCGAGTGATTGCCTGACGTGCCTCCGTATGCGGCTGACTGGAGCCAACCGCTCGGCGTCGCTTTGAGGTAGATGAGACTGCGGTTGGGGATGTCGACCGGTCGGTCGGTATGAGGGTATCACCCGACTGTTGGTGTTGCTGACATGCAGCAGTGGTAAGCATGGCTTTTATCCTTGCGATCGTCGGGGTGGCCTGGTGATCAGGCCTAAACTGGAGTGTATCCAGTAGAGTCGCAGCGGCCACGATGTTCTGTTGAGGAGTAATGAAGACGTCGTGGTCGCAGACTCGGGTTTGGAGGATTTGTTGCTGTACAGTCCACCCGGCCCTGCGTAGAGCGTCGTGCCGGCGTCTTGCTTCTTCCTCTTGTTGCTCTCGCAGTCGGCGTGCTTCCTCCTCTTGCTGCTCGCATAGTCGGCGTGATTCCTGAGTAGGAGTAGAGCCTTTGGATGCCATGAAGATTTCTTGTGGCAGGGAGAAGCTTGCCAAACTGTTGTCCGACTTAGAGTCGGAATCCGACTGAGAGTCGTAGTCGGAATAGTTGATAGGGCTGATGATAACTCCAACCTCCCTAGATCCGATCTCGAGCGGCTCTGGGCCATATCCGAGTCGAACTCCAGGGGATCGGGCTTGCCGCGTCGGATGTTGATTGAAGGTATCTGCGGCGTTGCCGAGTCTATACAGGAGATTGACAATCTCTTCCCTTCTTAGCTTGATCTCAGCCGGCTCAAGACCGAGTCCGAGTCGAACACTGAAAGGAAGAGTTGTCCCAAGACTTAAGCAAGTCGATGAGGGTTGCTGCAGCGTCGTGTGGACCGACTGGCGCAGAGTCGGCCGGTTCCCTGGTAGATCGGATCGAGTCCAAGTCGACCAAGGTGAGATTGCCGATCTGGTCGGTGACGAGGTCGAGGCTTCCGAATGAAATTGTATCTCCGGGGGAGAGTTTGCCACCGTCGACTCCGGTTGCTGGATCCATCGAGCTTGTAGATGTAGATCGCGCCGAAGCCCCTACCTGGCGCACTAACTGTCGATGTTTTACACTAGCAATAAATATATGGGGCTACTCGGCGGATGGAAACTTGATGGATTGCAAAGGAACACGCAAAGATTTTATACTGGTTCAAGCCCTCGATATGAGGTAATACCCTACGTCCAGTTGTGGTGTTATTCCTTTGAGGATTTGCGGTGGTGATTCTGGTGAACCAACTCAACCTGCCTTCATGGGGCGCCTTGCCTCCCCTTATATACTGGGGGATAGGGTTACAAGGTAGGAGTCCCAACTGGATTACGGCCAAGGGATCTCCTCTTAGAGATATAACGCACCCGACTAGGACTGTATATTCCTTTCTATACAAGGCAAAGTCTACCGAATCTACCTATATCTCTAATTACAAGGTGTGGAGGCCATGGGCCCCGGGTACCTCATTACTAGTACATGGGCCACTCGGATAGAAGATGGGCCGAACCATGTAATTAGAGATAAGATAGCACCCGGCAGGCTGTACCTTGTATAATAAGGAAACATAGTCTTAGTCGGATAGGACTCTATCTCTAAGAAGAAAATCCCTTGGTCGTATCCGACTGGGATCCTTATCATGTACCCCTGTCCCCTAGTATATAAAGGGAGGCAGGGCGCCCCTCAGGGCAAGCACAACAAGAACAACCAGATCATCGATCGCCATACACCTCAGAGGAATAACACCTCAACTGGACGTAGGGTATTACCTCATCTTGGGGGCCTGAACCAGTATAATTCTCTTGTGTTCCTCTGCAGTCCACCGAATTCACCCTCGCCGAGTAGCCCCATAGTTTTATTGCCGGTGCAAAGCATCGACAGTTGGCGCACCAGGTAGGGGACTCTGGCGAATTCCTCATCTGAAGATTCGATGGATTCAATCAACGGAGTCGACAGCAACAAGTTCTCCCCCGGAGATGCAATTACCTTCGGGAGCTTAGAGTTCATTGCCGATCAATTCGGCAATCTCACCTTGGCTGAGGCAGATCCAATCTTGCCAGCCGGGGAACTAGCCGATGCTGCGCCAGTCGGCTCACAGGACGTCACGATCTCCTTCCCCGACCTATTGCGGTAGTCCTTTACATCGCCGAGCATCGGGACAACCCTCTCCTTCGGCGTCCGACTTGCGCTAGGCCTTGAACCAGCCCGAGTTGGGCCGAGAAGGGGAGAAGTCGTCAATTTCCCATACAATTCCGGTGACGCTGCGCATCTTTATTCCGCGCAGCTGACCCGATCTCTAGCAGTTCGATTTGGACACAGCCAAGCGCCGTTTCAGATTGGATCTAGAGAGGTCGGAGTCGTTCTCACTCCGATAAACTATTCGGAGTCCGACACCAAGTCGGACAGCGGTTCGAGCACTAGCTCGGACTTTAATTCGGCAAGCTTCCCCCTCTCCCGCAAGATCTTCATGGCTTCAACACCACCTTCCGAGGTACGCCGACTACAAGAGGAGCGACAAGAGGAGGCGCGCCGATTACAACAAGAGGAGGCCAACCGCGAAGCCCGCAATAACGAGCTGCGACAGGCTGGGCGAGTCGCTCAGCAACAGATCCTCCAAACTAAAATTGGCGACCACAACGTCTTCGTCACACCACAACAGAACGTTGTGGCCGCAACAACTCTACTGGACACACTTCAGCTCGGGGCCGATCACCAGGCCACCCCGACTATCGCCAAGATCAAGGCGATGATCACAGCTGCTGCCTGTTAGCAGCAACAGCAGTCGGGCAACACTGCAATACCGACCAACCGGTCGGGTTGTCCGGCGGCAAGCTCATCTGCATCAGCACGACGCTGGGCGGCCGGCTCCAGTCGGCAACGCGAAGAGTCCCGGCAATACCAATAATGACAACCGGCGGCTTCGCCAGTATGATCGCCAACCCAATCAAGACCTCCGAGTTCGATTGCACCGAGACCTTCGTCACACCATAAACGCTCGACGCGAAGAACGCGAAGAAGATGAACGCTGCCGACTGGAAGACGAAAACGAGCGCTTCGGTATCCACCACAAGTGACTACATCGCCAAGATCGAAGTCGGAGCCCTCACGAAGATGAAGGCATCCCAGCCTTCACTCGGGAGCTACAGGATGTCTTGTGGCCGACTAGCTTTAAGCCCACCGGAATCGAAAAGTACGACGGCAAGACAAACCCAGAGTCCTGGCTCACCGTTTACACCCTAGCAGTTCGAGCTGCTGGGGGCGACAGCAGAGTCATGGCTAACTACCTCCCAGTCACGCTAGCCGACTCGGCGAGGACATGGCTGACAGGCCTCCCGAGGCGGTCGATCGGTTCCTGGGGACAACTCAGGGAGCGGTTCATCGCTAACTTCTAGGGGACCTACGATAGACCCGCTTCGGAGAATGATCTTTATCAATTGCACCAGAAGAAAAACGAGTCTTTGCGCGAATTCATCAAAAGGTTTTCCGAGAAGCGCAACCAAATTCCAACTATCAAAGACGAAGCCGTCATCGCCGCCTTTCGCAAAGGGGTAAAAGACGCTCCGCTTATCGCAAAATTCACTCGGAAGCCACCATCCACAGTCGGGGCACTCTTCGATATGGCCAACAAATACACCGACTCGGCTGAAGCGGTCGCGGAGGCCCTCGACGAGAAGAAGGAGCCCCGACAGAAAGAACAGAAGGCGAAAGCCGACAACGAGCCGTCTCAAAACAAGTCTGGCAGCCGTAAGCGGAAGTTGGACAACGAGGTGGCCAACATGGAGCGCAGTCGGTCGCGGCCCCAGCGGAACAACGACTACCAAAAAGTCATGAGCGGGCCATGCCCCTTTCACCCCAAGGGAAAGCACACGGCCAAAGACCGTTATATGCTCAAAAAGTTTGCCTCCGAGCAGACTTCATCGTATGGCGCCGACAAGGACAAAAACAAGCCAGACTCGGGTCCGGCTGATGATTTCCAAGATCCTCAAGCCGAGCTCAACCATATCTTCAGGGGGCCACTCGCGTACGAGTCCAAGCACAAACAGAAGCTTTCAGCACGCGACATCAATCACGGTCTCCACGACGGACACCCCCAATACCTGCGCTGGTCAGAGAAGGCCATCACCTTCAATCGTGCAGATCACCCAGATCGGGTTTCCCACCCGGGACGCTACCCACTCGTCCTGGACCCGGTCATCAGAAACATCAGGCTGAAGAAAACCCTCATCGACGGATGTAGCGCGCTCAATATCCTGTTCGCCAAGACTTTGGACGAGATGAAAATTCCTCGTTCAGAACTACGGCCGAGCACTGCGCCCTTCCACGGGATAATTCCCGCCTGTCATCAACATCCACTCGGAGCAGATAAACTTTGCCGGTAATCTTCGGCACGCGGGATAATTTCCGCATAGAAAATGTCTGCTTCGAGGTCGCCGACTTCGAGACTGCGTACCACGCGATACTTGGACGACCGGCACTCGCCAAATTTATGGCGATACCGCACTATACATACATGGTGCTGAAGATGCCTAGACCAGCAGGAGTCCTCTCCCTCCGCAGCGACGTCAAGCAAGCCTTCACCTGCAACAAGGAGAGCTGTGAACTGGCTCAATCACAAGAGGCGGCAGTCGGGCACAATAGCATTCGGCAAGCCGTCACAACAGAAGTCGAGCAAGATCAAGTTCCGGCGAAAAAACCAGCAAAATCAGGAATTTCAGCGGACTCTGACACGAAGAAGATCCCCCTGGACCCTTCCGACTCCTCCAAGACTGCTCTAGTCGGGACCGGACTCGACCCCAAATAGGAAGACGCGCTCGTCACCTTCCTCCAAGCCAACAAGGATATCTTCGCATGGAAACCGTCCGACTTGCCGGGCGTACCAAGGGAGGTGATCGAGCACGCCCTAAACGTGAAGACAGACGCCAAGCCAGTCAAGCAACAGCTGCGGCGCTTCGCTCAAGACCGCAAAGATGCTATCTGGGAGGAAATTACCAAGCTCCTCGCAGCCGGGTTCATCAAGGAGGTCTACCACCCGGACTGGCTGGCAAACCCAGTTCTCGTCCGGAAGAAAAACGGTAAATGGCGCATGTGCGTCGACTACACCGACCTCAACAAAGCGTGCCCCAAGGACCCATTTGGTCTTCCCCGGATAGATCAGGTGGTTGATTCCACGGCAGGGTGCGACTCACTCAGTTTTCTCGACTGCTACTCGGGATACCATCAAATCAGCCTGAGGGAGGAAGACTGCTTGAAGACATCTTTCATCACACCGTTTGGAGCGTACTGCTATATCACAATGCCGTTCGGTCTGAAGAACGCGGGAGCAAACCTATCAAAGGGCTATTCAGCGGTGTCTGCATACTCAGATCGGGCGAAACATGGAAGCCTACGTCGACGATGTGGTGATCAAGACCAAGTCCAAAGAAGACCTCATCGCTGACTTGGAAGAAACCTTCCAAAACCTTCGAAGATTCAAGATGAAGTTGAACCTGGAAAAATGCGCCTTCGGTGTGCCATCCGGAAAGTTACTCGGCTTCATCGTCTCGCACCGCGGCGTCGAGGCCAACCCGGAGAAAGTCAACGCCATCAGGCACATGGCACCCCCGACTAACCTCAAAGACGTCCAGAAGCTGACAGGCTGCCATGGCGCACTCAGCGGTTTTATCTCCCGAAAACTGGGCGCGAACGGCGGCATGCCTTCTTCAAGCTACTAAAAAGGCCGACAATTTCCAATGGACCTCCGGAAGCCCAACGACCTTCTAAGACTTCAAACAATTCCTCACATCACCCCCCGTGTTGGCGTCACCTCTGCCCCAGGAACAGCTAATGCTATATCTGGCGGCAACAACATAGGTAGTCAGCACGGTGCTGGTGGTTGAGCAATCCGAACAGGGTCATATTCAAAAAATACAACGGCCAGTCTACTTCGTCAGCGAGGTCCTTGCCGACTCCAAAACAAGATATCCGCAGGTCCAGAAGCTGCTATATGGCCTACTTATCACAGTTTGGAAGCTGGTGCATTATTTCCATGCACACCAAGTCACGGTGGTCACAGCATTTCCACTCGGGGATGTCCTTCATAATTTCGCGAGGCCACCGGTACGAATCGCTAAATGGCACTCAAGTTTGATGGCGTTCGATATCAACCTTTCAGCCACGGACAGCAATCAAGTCTCAAGCTCTAGCCAACTTCGTGGCCGAGTGGACAGAAGTCCAACTGCCTACACCAACACAAAGCTAGAGTACTGGACAATGTACTTCGACGGTTCTCACGGATGGTGGCGCCGGGGCCGGAGTCATATTGACTCCCCCACTGGCGAAAAACTGAAGTAAGTTCTACAAATCCACTTCCCGGCTTCCCACAACGCCGCCGAGTACGAGGCACTTGTTCACGGGACTCAGGTCGCATCGCTATATACACTCGCATACGTCGACTGGTTGTGCACGGAGATTCTAACTCGTGGTAAACAAGTCATGAAAGACTGGACCTGTCTCGACGATACATGGCGGCATACTGTCAGGAGTCCGCAAGCTGGAAAACAAGTTCGACGGGCTGGAAATCACACATGTCCTGCGCCAATACAACACCAAGCAGCAGACGAGCTGGCAACATGGGATCAAGCGAGAAGCAGTTCCAACTGGAATCTTTGTCAAGCAACTTATGGAGCCATCAGTCAAGAAGAAACCGGCACCGGAGCAGTCAGGAGGCAAGCCTACCCTGACCACAAATGAGTGCTGCACATATGTCAAGACTGGAGGACTCCTGTTGTCAAATTTCTCATGACGATGAACTCCAGAAGATCGCAGTCAAGCCGAGCAAATAAAGCGTCGAAGCAAAGCTTCCTACTAGTCGGGAGAGACCTGTACCTAAGGGAGCGGCATCCGTGGTCCTCATGCGCCGCGTCACCACGAGAGGGCAAGCAGATTCTGCATTCGATCCACTCAGGCATATGTGCAACCACGCGCATCCAGGACGTTAGTCGGAAAGGCTTACCGGCAGGGATTTTTCTGGCCCACAGCAGTAACAACGCCAAAGACATCATTCGCAGTGCGAGGGGTTGCCAGTTCTACGCAAGACAAACAAATCTTCCAGCCCAGGAACTCCAAACTATCCCCATTGCCTAGCTATTTGCAGTATGGGGGCGACAATGGTCGGGCCTTTCAAGAAAGCGCCAGGGAGGGTTCAAACATTTATTCGTCGTCGGGTGGATAAGGTCACCTAGTGGATTGAGGCTAAACCCGTTGCAACCAAATTACATGCGGCACGAGAAAGGACTTCATCATGAGTATATTATACCGTTCGGAGTCCCTATAACCTCATCATCACCGACAACGGTACTCAGTTCACGCGCCGGCGTATTCCGCAAAGACTTCTGCGACGATTTCGGCATCAAGATCTGCTATGCATCTGTGGCACACTCGCGGAGCAATGGCAGGTGAACGAGCCAAGGCATGGTCTTACAAAGGCATTCAAGGCAGGATATTCACCGACTCAAATATGCGGGCCGGTGGGTACAGATCCAATCCGTTCTTCTGGTCTCATTAGAACCACGGTTAGTCGGGTGACAGGGAATCCCTTTCTTTCTGGTCTAAGTGCGAGGCTATCTACCCACAACAATAGAGTTAAGTTCGGCTTCGCACGAGTCGGGTTACTCAAAAGATGACTCAAATACCCCCTGGTCGAATCACCTCACGACTCAGCCTGCGACGACGCACACGCACATCGCACACACTCCAGTGGCAAGGCTCCAAGCCTCGCATCGCTACCAAATCGATGTCCGTGGTGCGCCTTTTTTGGTCGGGGATTCTCGTTCTAAGGAAAATACAAACCACCAAAGACAGGAATAAGTTATCCCCAACTGGGAAGGGCGTTTTATAGCGAGGTACGCGGCCAGGGCCTAACCGACTAAAGACCGAAGACGGGCGTTCTCAATCAGCAACTGACTCATGGAAACATGAGAACAACTACGCTCTTTCTATATGAGTTCTATAATTTTCATGTGTATCTTTCTGATCCTACGCCGCTTGTTACAACCGAGTAGTGAGTCGGGGGCCTGCATGTATATATGTGTCTGTCAATAAATAGAGCTTATTTCACTTCGTTATAAGCCCTTACTTATGACAGTCACGTTTGTCGAGTACAAGCTCCTTACTTCGAAACGTTTTTTATTAAGTTTGACAGACTAACTCGGGTGGCATACTCACGGTCAAGTGAAGCTAATGACAACTTGAATAATACACTTGGCGGCATTGCACACATATTTACACATGCTTGTTTACACCAAGTTTAATATATCCCGACTACATAACATTTTGCTCCTTACAGACCCAGTCAGGTAATTAATTTCGCAGTCGGCTTTGCCCGGGCAATCAGTCCAGCGCCTCCTTGGGCGTCATCTCTTCGGCAAACCCCTCCCCGATGGTTCAACTATCTGCCTTGGGTAATGGACTTGGCCATCCCAGGGTATGGGCCACGCCGGCGATCAACATGCTCATCAGTACTTTTTCAAAGGCACTCGCGTGCTCCTGCGGACGCCTCTATCTGCGGGACTCTGCTGCAACGTCCCACAGGGCGGGGGATTCTATGAGGTCAAGGAGACCTTTCTGGCCCCGAGGGCCTCCGTGACTCCCTGATCATCTTTCTTCTCTGTGTAGAACGATACTGGGCCGGACGTTGGACTCTGCCATGTCGCCAGATCGCCAGCAGTAAAACTGTCAGAGTCGGCACCAAAATAACTATGGAATTGGCTAGATATAGTCAGGTTGAGGATTCTTTCGTAGGTCGGCCTCACCCAGCCGGTCTTCTCAGTTCAGCCTTCACTTACCGAGCTTGATGACGTCTCTCTCAACTCGGACTTCTCCGTCAAGCTCGTGTTTGGCCTTTGTCAGGTCCGCCTTTGACCTTCTCGAGCTTGGCTGGTTCGTGGGCCTCTTACTGCGATTCCCATCTCTGTTGGTTCTTAACTCCGCTTCGGGTCTGCCCACGATTAGCCGGGAAGAGCTCACGAGCATAGGGCGAGTCATGATATAGAGCAACTGGGCAGTCGGAAAACGCACTGGACCTGCATCATCAAACGGTCTTCGGCGGTCGAAAAGAGGGTGAAGAGATAACTGCCGATGGATTCGTTACGTCATTATAACCTTTCGAAGAGCCTCGAAGGGACCCTTGATTAATGCATCCAGCTGCGTTGGTTCCGTCCCAGTCTTGGTGTCAATGAACTGCT
>RYFJ01000978.1:0-202110 GCA_003991445.1 Oryza meyeriana var. granulata
GGCTCTACATAGTCTTAGTGAACCCCTCTGTGTGCACAATAAATGGCACTGCCTGTCCTTAATCGCTTAAGCCGATTCATACCTCAAGTCAACTCTGTCAAAGCAAAACCCACTTGCCAACTCCCCTTTCAAGACTGGAGCGACAACATATATTTGACCACATCGGCTGCAAAACTACTGTACACTCGAGCCGATAGGATGTAATGCCTTAACTTGTACACGAGAAATATTAAACATAGGCATAACTTTCTCCCACCGCAGATATCTCGTTTCAGCATCCAGAAGTCTTCTACTCAATAAAACAGACCGCTCTTTGCCTTCAAATTCTTGAATCAAAACGAGCCGATGGACCTCTCCATCGCCGACAAGTATAACCGTGAACGGCACTCCTTTCTGCGGCGGAATCAAAATAGGCGGGGAACTAAGATAATATCTTGATCTCGTCCAAACGCCTTCTGCTGACGCTGCCACCCCACAAACAAATTCTTGATCGGCCTTCAACTTCCAATAACGGCTGGAAAGACTCAAATTCTCCCTAATAAATTTGATATAAATCTTCTCACAAAAATTAATCTTGCCGATCCAGCAATGATTGCAACTCTGTCTTATTGTTTGGTGGCTCTGTAGTTTAATGGCTCTGATACTTCGCTGACTAACTTTCAATCCTCGGCGCTCATGAACCATAAAACCCAAAATATTGCCAGCCGATACGCCGAAAGCGCACTTATTAGGATTCATCCTCAGTCCGTATTTTCTTGGCCCTTCCAGCACTCTACGAAATCGGCTATATGGCTTTCCTCACTTTTTTAGACTTAACCACCTCATCATCAATGTAGATTTCTACCAACAAGCCGATGAGATCATGAAATATATAATTCATCGCTCTTTGATACGTCGCACCGGCACTCTTTAATCCAAAAGTCATTACTACCCACTCATACAAGCCGATAGCTCCAGGACACCGAAACGCAATCTTATGTACATCTTCTTCAGCCATAAAAATCTGATTGTATCCCGCATTGCCGTCCATGAAGCTGATAATCTTGTGGCTGAGGTTGCATCCACCAATAAATCCGCTATCGGCATCGGGTATTCATCCTTGGGGATAGCTTTATTTAGATCCCGGAAATCAATACATATCCTCAATTTCCCATTTTTCTTCTCCACCGGGACGATATTAGAAACCCACTCAGCATATCGGCACGGCCTTTTGAACTTGGCATCGTACAACCTTGTGATCTCCGCCTTGATCGGCTCATATAATTCTGCCTTGAATCTCCTTGGAGCCTGCTTGAATGGCCGATACCCTGGTTTAATAGGTAGCCGATGTTCAACAATCGATCGGCTTAATCCTGGCATCTCATGGTACTCCCAGGCGAAACAATCCCGATACTCTTTCAACAATGCTATCAATTCTTCTCGTAGCTCAGGACTTAATTTTTTGCTTATATACGTCGGCCTTGGTCTATCTCCTGGTCCAATGTCGATCTCTTCCAAATCATCAGCCGACGTAAATCCTTGCCCCAGTTCCCCCCAAAGGTCTTCAATGGAGCCCATTAGAGTAACAATTCAGAGCCGACTTGCTGGACCGGCTGTATCCCCTGGCTAGTGACCTCGAGGTAATCTCCTTCCCATACTTTTCCGGATAGGCAATCAACACCGTCGGCTTCCCAGACTGGTAGATCGGTCATTGCGATGTTGGTCGACCGATCTGCTAGAACCATCTCGACTTGATCTCCCTGCCATTGTATTAAACATTGATGCATCGTCGAGGGCACGCAACAGTTCGCATGAATCCAGTCTCTGCCGAGAAGTAAACTATATGATCCCTTCCCGTCAATGACGAAAAACGTGGTAGGTAATGTCTACTCCCTACTGTCAACTCCACGTTTTAATACGCCCTTTGCTTCTGATGAATTCCCACCGAAGTCTTTTAGCACCATATTTGTCTTGATCAGATCTTCGGCAGTCTTCCCCAACTTCCGGAATGTAGCATGAGGCATGAGATTAACCGCGGCTCCTCCATCAACCAACATCTTTGTCATCGGCTTCCCATTTACGTAACCCTTGATGTATAACGGCTTTAAGTGCCGATGCTCTGACTTCTCAGGTTTATCAAATATGGCCTGATCAGATTGTAACGTTAGTTGAGCGAAAACCTCCTCATCGCCTTCTTCATCTGATGAAAACGCTTTATACTCCCGAGGCAAAAAGAACACCATATTTACCGGTGCTGATGCGTCCTCATCGTCCTTCTTCTTCACTTGCCAAACTTGCTTAGTCTTTTTGGGACAATGATCAACCTCTCCCTGATCTTGACTCTGTTCTTCCTGTTGCTCTCGGTGTCGTAAACGTTGTGCCCTCCTCTTCTGATTTTTCATGAATATCCCACTAGGGCACCATTGAGGATTCTGGACTTGCTTCTCACGTATTTCCTCTTCATCCTCTTCAAAGAACTCTTCATGGATCGGCCCCAATCGGCTATGAACTGATGCTTTTTTCCCAAGCGACCGATCCCGTGAAAACTCCTGCTGGTGATCACGCCGATTCCCTGCACTACTGCACTCGGGGCAATTTTCAGCTGACGGCAGTCTCATTCCTTTATCCCAGCAGAATCGGAAGAACGGGCAATCCCAATGCGGATTATATTGTTCTGGTCCATCCTCCTGTTCATCGTACCTTGAGTACTTCTCTATCATACTCGATGAAGTAATCCTCGATTTACTCTGACGTCTTCCTCCATCGGCTTGAGCCCTAGATGATGACCCCGCATAGACCATGTTTACGGGGAACGGGTGCCCGTCTATCTTCATTGGCTTCTTGTCTTCAAACTTGATTCGTCCTTGCTCAACAGCCAACTGAATTTGTTGCTGAAAAACCTTGCATTCGTTAGTATGGTGCGATATCGCATTGTGCCACTTGCAATATTTCTTCTTCTTTAGTTCTTCGGCTGATGGAATTGCGTGATTTGGTGGCAGTTGTATCTGCTTCTCTTGTAATAGCAAGTCAAAGATTTTATCGGCTTTACTAACATCAAAATCATATCGCTCCTCCTTACCGATATCCTTGACCCATGGACACGATACTAATCTCTTATTCCTGGTCCACTCCGCCAATCCAACCTCAGCATCAGATTCCTCGTTGTCTGAGTCCGATGAGTAAACTTGCATCAGGGCAACTCATCTTTGAAATCTTTCCTTCTTTGCTTCCTGAAATCGGCTTTCATGAGCCGATACCCTCTGTACCAGATGCGCCAAAGATTCGAACTCTTGGGATGAAAATCTCTCTCTGATTGGCGCCAATAGTCCCTGGAAAGCCAAATCGGCCAGCTGCCCATCGCTCAAGTTCAAACTGTAACATCGGTTTTTAACCTCCCGAAATCGCTGAACGTATTCCGGTACTGTTTCATCTGTTCGCTGCCTAACCGAAGTCAAATCTGTCAGCTTCATCTCATGGATTCCAGCAAAGAAGTACTTGTGAAACTGCTTCTCTAGATCGGCCCATCCCCGAACCGAATTCGGTGGTAATGAAGAGAACCATGCGAAGGCCGATCCTGATAAGGACAAGGGGAAAAATCTGACTCTTAACGTTTCTTCAGCCGATGCCTCTCCGCACTGTGCCAAGAATCGGCTAACATGTTCCACCGTAGATGTATTATCTTGCCCTGAGAACTTAGAAAAATCCGGGACCCTGTATCGGTGTGGCAACGGGACCCTGTCAAACCACTCGGGGTACGGATGCCGATACATAAACGTCCGTTCTCTGGGCTTCATCCCAAACTGTTCCCTCATTATTTCCTCAACTCGTACCGATAAGTCTTCTTCTCTTGGATTCTCTTGTTGATACTGTTGATACTGTATCGGTGGAGTTGGTTGTCGGTTCTGTCTATGATACTCCCTCTGGTAAGCACCTGGATCGGCCCCTCCTGGATAGTTCTGCTGATATCCCCCATAATAAATAGATCGGTGATATCCAGGAGGAATATCCTGTTGCCCCCCAGCCTGGTTCTGTGCGAACAAGTGTTCTGGTATGTCTCTACTGATGTTACAATTAGCTTGATTTGGCTCCATCTTTGGCGGGAGAAAAACAGGACCCCGAGTTGGTTCTTGGGCAATCGATCCATCAACAATCTTCTTGATGAGGTTATGCAATGTGTTTACCAAGACTCCCGACTGATTAATAAGCGCGTGGTGTATAGCCTCATTGACCATCTCCTGCAAAGGCTTGATTGGTGGGCTCTCGGGTTGTGTACGGCTCGATTCTCCTACCAGTACTGGTTTTGGAAACTGAGACTTCTGAATCGGCCCTTGTCGTGTCATGCTGAAGGACTCTAAACACAGTTTCTGAAAGTTGGCCATAGTTTGCTCAATCTGCTGTTTCTGCTCTTCTGTTAAATCCTCCATGCTGACTGGAATTACGTTGTCTGTCTTGATCTCTTTCCCATCCATGTTGCAGGTCTGATTGTCAAAACTTTGCGTTAAAACTTTGGGTTGAAACTTCGTGGTCCCACCAGGCGTGCCAAAAGCGTGTTGACGCCAAAAATCGCCGGGATCTGGTTCGGCGTCGGGTTGACACGCGAAGGCCTGGGAGATTTGCTTTGCTCCAGTGCAGGTCCTAAATGTTGAGGTTCGTAGGCGTGCCAGTCAATTTGACCCTGTAATTGACAAGGAGAATATTAGCTCAGGGATTCAATCGGCCAATAAGAATCCTGCTAGCCGATTGCCGAAGGAATGCTTGAGCATCGGCTGAAAGCCGATGATAAAACTTTGTCCGGGCCCCAGCTGTCAACGCCCGGGTTCTCGCTTGTGCTCGTGCCCGGGTCAGCAGCAATTGCACATCGGCTATCGGCCGATACGGACTGATGTAGGCTCCTTGTAGCCGATGGCCGATGGCACCTGTGTATCGGCTAGGAAACCGATAACGCTATAAGCAAATAGATAAGCTGTCAGTATAACATGTGCATCAGCTAGAAGCCGATGATAAAATAGATAGGCAGAATAGTAAGCTAGCCAACTGCCAAGGAAACACATATGCATCGGCTAGAAAACTGATGATAATATAGATGACCAAAATAGTAAAGATAATACAGTCGGCTTTATAAAAAGATAACCTATCGGCTAAGCACTCCGATAGAACGTCGCATGTACATCGATCGGCTCGACAAGGATAAATCTATTATTATCAATCTAGTAGTTCAGACCTAACTGATGCAGCACAGATTAATAATAATAAAGGAACCTCAACCAGCCGATAGACCTAATGCAACTGTGATGTAATAAGATAACTTATCGGCTATACATTCCGATAAGACACTTGCGCAAAAACCATCAACTTAGCAGGAACGATTTATCACTGGCAGCTCAGTAGGTCGGACCCAACCGATGCAGCACGAACTGATGATAAATCGCCCCCAGTAAGCTGATAAGATCTACGCACGCGTGATGTGGTATACCTGATCGGCCTAAGAGGTCGGACCAAACCGATGCAGCCGTAGACAGGGCAGATACACCTGGGTAAGGGGTGACGAGTCTTACCCTCTCGCAGGAGTTCGGACCTAACCGATGCAGCCCCGCTCGAGAAGCAAGAACCCGTCGAAAGGGTGACGATGCGCCGAATTTGATTGATCTGTGTGGATTTACAAGGCACCCGGGCATATGTATATATACCCCGAGTTGACATAGTCCTGATAGGACACGATACACAATTTCCTATCCATAATAGAAAACGCTAACTAATCCTGACCGGACACGAGGTCAGGTTTCCTAAAGATAAACATCTGCCTAATTAATATGTACAGTAAATAATTGCCAAATAACGGTCTTCACGGCTCCTTCCCGATTCCGGTCTTTTCTCCGTCAGTTGACTGTAACCTCTCCTTTGACCGAATCTGACATAGGGCCTTACCAAATTTTGGCGTTAACAACAGCCTCTCCCCAGAAGCGCCCCAGTAGCCCCTTCACCTTCATCATGGAGCGAGCCATGGCGACCACCGTTTGGTTGCGGCGCTCGACGACGCCGTTCTGTTACGGGGAGTAGGGCGTGGTGAGCTGGCGTTGTACACCACGTTCCGCGCAGTAGGCACCAAATTCGATGGAGGTGAACTCTCCACCGCGGTCGGTGCGCAGCACCTTGAGCTTCTGCCCAGATTCCAGCTCGGCCATGGCTTGGAAGCGCTTGATTGCCGCCGGGGCCTGGTCCTTGCCCGCTAGGAGAGTGAGCCACATGAAGCGGCTCACATCATCGACTAGCAGCAAGAAATAGCGGTTTCCGCTTGGTGTCGCGGGCGTGATTGGCCCGCAAAGGTCCCCGTGCACTAGCACCAACAGGTGCTCGGCGAAATGCCGGGCTTGCGCGGGGAAGGAAGCTCGGCGTTGTTTCCCAGCGAGGCAACTGTCGCAAACTTGATCGACATGATCAATTTTCGGCAGACCCCTCACCATGTCGCCCTGCACCAACTTCCTTATCCACACTCCGGCAGCGGAGTCGTGCGCTGTCACATCTCCATAATCTCGCCACCCGCAGCAACCGAGCGGCGTGACGACCAGACGTGCCGAACCAACTCCGGCGTGGCTCAGCAGGCGGGCGTCTTCGGCGTGGCTCAGCAGGCGGACGTGTGCGACAAGACATACCATACCTAGAAAAGCTCTCTCATGTATACTCGGCACTGTGGACTCCCTTAGACTATAAAGGCGGGTCATGCCAGCGAGAAAAGAATTCCAAAACAAGTCGGGTCTTCTCCTGCTTCGGGTTCTCCTCGGTTCGAAGGATTGAGTTAGCTTCCAGCAAAACTTAGTTCCCGAGTTAGGGCTAGCTCCTAAGCTCCCCGGAAAAACACCTTGTAAGATCAACCCACATTCATCTCCCACATAGCAAAAACACACAGGAGTAGGGTATTACCCCTCCATGCGGCCCAAACCTGTCTACTTCTCCTGTCTCCCTCGCGTGTCATCGATCTGATGCCGCAAGCCGTCCTGTGAACAACTCCCCTGGCCGAACCTCAAAGGGGGGTTCCCAGACTCCCCGCGGTTGGAGTTCTATCCTCCGAGAGACAATATCGATGTAAGTTTAAGCCACACCTTACTTCCTGCAGATAGTTTACCTTCACCAAACGTGACGAATTTACTAATCAAACTCGTCCCACAAGATCCTCCAAGGAGGTGTCAATTCAAACAATGGATTGACAATTTCACGCCGTCAGATCTATCACGGCACTGGAACATGCAACCAGAATCACCAGCCGACTACAGCCTGTCTAGATCGTACCATGAACGAATCGCCCGCTTTTTTAGGAACCAGTGACTAGAACGAGCGGATACATTGTACTGCTCACAAGTTGTATCCGTTGTTGTATTTCGTACTATGGGTGTCGCATTCATCATGCCGCAATGCGAACTGCTCGCATCTAGCTAATATCACTATGCTATTGTACGTGCACTGCGTTAAGTATCGACCGAGTGGATCACGAATAATACAATATATCGTCTCCCAATATCGAATTAAAAATCATTCAGTACGTACATTGCGCAAAAATTTGGGAATTAATTCATAGGCCCTAACATTCTGTTCGCCTGGGGGTCCTAAGCCGCTCACGTAAAACGGACCGGCCTATTACCATGTCATTAATTAAGTATTACTGAAAATAAACTTAAAAAAATGATCAGTACGATTTTACAAACCAATGCCCACCATTGTCGGATTATAAAAAAAAACTTCAAAAAACATACCCTAAACCATGATTAAAACTAAATTTTATGAAGCGTGTAGGCGAAAGACGGGGAGGAGTGGATTGCGAGTGCCGATCCGGAAATACCCTCAGTTTGACAAGTTTTCTTCACGACGTGAACAATCTATGATATTTAATTTTTTTTTTAACATCGACCCAATAAATGCAATGGCACAATAAATAGAATTGAAGAATTTAATTTTGAGAAATAAATTTTCAAAATTTTTGGGGTTAAAAATTAGCAAGAAAATAAGGCAGGAAAATTAGCAAGAAAATTTTCAAATTTGGTAATTTGTAGGGGGCCGAACGGAAATATGCATTCGCCGCCTTGGGGGAGGGCGGCGAATGCATTTTTGCCATTCGCCGCCGTGGCCCAAGGCAGCAATGCCACATGGCCCCCGGCCCACTGACGCCGTGAGCCGCCGTCACGGCCTGGTGACGCCGCCGTGGGCCCCGGCCATTTGCCGCCCTGGGTCACGGCGGTTTTTAAATGCCGCCTTGGCCCACGGTGGCAAGAGTGTATTTCTGCAAAAAAAAAATTAAAATTTAGTTTTGTAAATTAAAAAATAAATTAAATTATTAACAGTAAAAAGTCCATCATCTAGAGCCCAGTGAAACAACTCCAGAAGTAACGCGTGAACAAGGGGAGGACCTTACTGCAAAAGAGCCTTGATCTCCATCTCCACCGCACAATTCCCATCCGACGTCTCGCGTGGACCGTTGCGAGCTCCGTGCCTAACATATGGGCCCGAGTTCGCAAGTAGGGCCCACCCGTCAGTGTGATTCTGACGACGACGCCTGCCATTGCGAGCTGGTCGGCTTCGCTGTCATCAGCAAGAAGTGTCAATGAATGGCTAAATAGATAATGATTTGTGACAATTACTTAAAAGTATAAATGAATGAATTAGTTATTATAAAATTAAAAAACAGAATTTAAAATAATATTTTAAAAGTTATATATAGAAAAAAATTTTGGTAAAAATCACACGTTTAGAAAGCATGTCCGTTAATCCATTCATCCATTAAGTAGAAAAGAACAGGGAAGCCAAACGTTCTGTGCAAAATCTGAGCTCCTTTTCTACCGTGTTTGCTTTGAAACCGATTTTTTTTTTCGTTGTTCATGCTGTATACCAGTGGAAAGCACAACGAAATATAATTTTGGGTATTGTCTATGAACAGTTAACTGCGTTTTAGCAAACACTGCCCTACAAATGCAGACACGTTAATTAATTGTTCAGAAAGAAGCAAACCGTACAACAGCTATCTGAAATTTGTTACCGTCACCTAGATGGCTAGATCGCACGTGCGTTCCTCCTGATCTGCTGGCTGATTTGGAAAGAGAGATGAAAGAATTTTCAATCAAAGGGCACGCTCAGTGGGGAAATTGTTTGAAGACATTCGAGAGGAGATTGCTGTTTAGAAGGTGGCAGGTTTTTTCAGATGATGAGCAGTGATCTTGGCGAGATGTTTTTCTGAGATTTTGTTTTCTCGAGGTTTTGTTGTTTTCTCTCCTCCCTTTCTTTCTCGTGGGTTGAGTTCTATCAACCCCCGGTTTCGATAATCTTCTGTTGATGATTGTTTTTTCTTCACTGGTGGATTCACCGCCCGGCCATCCTGAGCGGCCGCCCGGGCTCGTCGGTGGATAATCTATTAAGGGAAAAATTGGTTGTCTAGCACTAAAAGTTTCCACATTTCGGAAAATACCACTGAAAGTTTGGATCTCCGGAATATAACACTGAAAGTTGCACGTTACTTCGAAGATTAGCATTCTGTTAGATTGTAAATGTTTTTATCTCATTGTTGCTTAGGATGCATAGGCAAATAGACAAAATTACCCTTGACTGAACCTAAGAGGAGATCGATCTCTTTTCTCTCCCGTGCAGGGCCTTGCCTCTCTCTCGTGCGCCTTGGCTCCATAGGTGCGCCGCCTGTCTTGCTCCAGTGGCCGGCGGCCCTCCTCCCAGGAGCCCACGCCCCTTCTCTGCCTCTCCTCCTCCAGGGCCGGCGCCCCTGCTTCACCAACACCCAGGGGACGCCCCTGCGCCTCCAGGGACAGGCGCCTCTGCTCCTCCAGTGGCCGGCGGCCCTGCACCTCCAAGAGCCGGCGCCCCTGCACAGTTGAAGATGCATCCCTCTGATATCCCCGTTCACCGTCATATCGGACCGTCCGACTACCCGGCGAGGTCCCGGGCGCGCACGCCGGGCGCGGGCGAATTCCCGAGCGCTGACACGGGTGCGGGAGAGTTCCCGGGCGCGAGGGCGAGTTCCCGGGCGCGAGGGCCCAGGCACAGACGCGGGCGCTGGGCGAGGTCCCGGGCGCGACGCCGGGCACGGGCGAGGTCCCGGGCGCGGGCGCACCTTCGGTGCCAGGCTAACATCGGCGACGGCGACGGCGCAGGGAGCGGGCGACAGGAAACGCGGACGGCGGCGACGGTGCAGGCCCCGGCGACGGCGACGGTACAGGACGCCTGCGCAGGGAGCGGGGCGGCGACGGCGATGGCGCAGGGAGCTCCGGCAACGACGATGGCGCAGGGAGACGGCGCCGCAGCGGTGGGGATCGGGCGTTCTGGACCGCGCACCCCTGTCCATCCCAGCATCATCCTTCCTACCAAACAGGTGATAGGATGATTCCATCCCCTTCTATTCCTCCAACCAAACAAAAAACATGGTTCATTCCATCCCTTCAATCAAACAAAAACTAGAACCAACCCATCCCAAAAAACAGGAATGGATCTAACCCACCCCACTTCGTTCTCAAACCAAACACATCCTTAGTGATTGGAATATTTATGCTTAGGTGATGATGCTATTTTAGTTCTTATTTGTATTGTTAATCAGCAACGAAAACCAGGAAAACAGCTAAGGGTATTTTGGTCCTAACTAACACCGTTAAGTCCATAGGATAACAGAATGTTAATTTCTAAAGCAGTTTGTAACTTTCAGTGGTATTTTCTGGAGGTCCAAACTTTCAGTGGTATTTTTCGGAACGTGGGAACTTTCAGTGCTAGACAAACAATTTTCCCATCTATTAAAATTCTATGCAATTTTAAAAAATAAAATATAATTTTATAGTAAATAGTAGCTATAGTTAAATTTGTCTGGGCACTAAAGTTTTTTTTTTAAGAATCGCCACTGTTTTTCTTAGTGAGTGTAAAGTAATACCTTTTCTTCCATTTTTAATGAAAATTTTCGGTTGGCCTTTCCTTCAACCAACCCGGCCAAAAAAAATCGCACAAGCTTATCTAGTACAAATCGATTCCATGTAATCAACTGTATATTGCTGAATCTTTGTTTCATTTCATAAACTTCCCTGAATTTGGCATGCATGCCGACGTTTCATTTCACTACGAATCTTTCCCTGAACGAAGCAAAAAGATATATATCTGCTATGCGATTAGCCGATTACTCTGACGAAGTTGTCAGGAATCCCCACTGGATCGACGGCAGAACACGAAGAACACAAAACTCACGCGAGTACCCCGTAGATAATACGACACATAGAGTATTTTGGTGCTGCGATGAAGCTGCAGCTTTTCTGAGGTTTTCTTCTCCTTTTATTATAAGTAAACCATGCAACATGCAAACAGAAGCTACGGATCGCTACCCACGTATTTTCGGTTTGATCGCGTCATCCCCACGACCGAGAAACGTACGCCGTGCGTCCACAAGTTCAGTTACGCCACGAGCTATTCTCGCCCGGTTCCTACGCGCACGGCTTCCACACGTTAGTGCTCATGCGCATGCAGCAGAATCCAAAGAATAACAGACTAGCTAAAGTTAGACATGCAAGGTTTATACTAACAAAAGTTTGAAAGGGCGAACTTGCGTAGTTCTTACTCCTCCAGATATGTAATCCTAGCTAGAAATAGATCAACAGAATGGAACTTTGGGAAAACTGTGACACCGAAGCAATGCTTCATATGGAACTGAACAAATCAGTAGCTCAGTGTTTTCAGGCTAACATTTGGGAAAAGCTTATCCAAGAATTCATGCGTCCAACGGCACATTCATTCCAAGCATCAAGTCTCCAATTGTTTATATATTTGAGGTTCCATCACATTCAAGTATTACAACTACGAAGAGTTCAAATCAGTTAGCTTGTTTCTGCTTGTTTCTGAAGAAGAAGGCCATCAGTGGTAAGTTGATTTCATGCATCTATACAGTCTTCTTCGCAAATACGTACATGCTTCTGCAGAAGAATCAGTCATTAAACTAACAGTGTTTCCGTTCTTTGCACATAGCAGGAAGAAGAATCACATCAATGGAGGTGAAAAAGGTGGCCGTGGTTGCTGTCTGCTGCATGGTCATCCTTCTGTTTTCAGGCCAGCAGCAGCAGGTGGCTGCCATGTCCAAGATCTGCAGATGCTACCAAGAATGCTTGCCTAACTGCGGCCTGCGGCATTCTCATTCTTTTTGCAAGGTGTTCTGCGGCGGCTGCTGTTTCATGATTCCCACTCACAATTGTACTAGCACCGATGTAACAGCGGCGGCGGCAACAATCGCCGGAGACGACTGCAGAACGATCTGCCTGACGTCCTTCTGCGGCGAGGCAGCAACCAGCCACTGTGAGTCACATTCCTGCAATTTTGCATGTCATCTTAGTTTCCTGAATCCGTTGCAGTCTTACGAATTTGGTTGATTACTTAGTATTCGAACCACTAGGATGATTTTTCAATCTGTTCGATTGGTCATCCTTTATGTTTGCAGTACTAATATTGGTCTGTATCGCAGCAGGGTTAACCGATGCAGATCCTGCAGCTTGTCTCGATGGCTGCAACAATTACCTTACCGGAGCAGATATGGCAAGCTCACCTTGGAACTAGTTTACAGGGAGTTGGCATCTTGTGATGAGATCAGTATCTGCTGCGACCTCTGAATTGACTGTTAGAAAAGGATCGACGACAACAACAACTACAATAAGAACAACAATAATAGAGTAAATTTCTATTATTCTATACTAATGCGTACTGTTCGTGTCAGTTTATGTGGACTCGGTATGGAAGTACTTTTCCTGTAACCTGCTTGCTGCTGATCAGTATTTTTACCCGGTCGGCTGAAGAACGTCGACCAAATTTCATTAAGATTTAGGGGGTTGCAAATTTCATTAAGAAAGTCGGCTGATCAGTATTACAAATTGAGTTATTGACAAGAAATTGCCGAAGCCGTGGTGGGATTGACGTAATCAATCCCCCGGCAAAAAAAAGAAAGAGAAATTGAAAAACACTACTGCCGCGACCTAGCCATCCTGAGTTTTGAAGAACTCTGCTTCCTTCTACACCAAGACCTCTTCTTTGATAGCCCAAAAGAGCTGTCCTTCCGTGCGACATTGATTATTGAACACACATGCATTCCGTTCTTTCCAAATCATCCAACACATCAGCAGTACCAGGGTATCGAAGTGATTTCTGTAGCTATTCTGAAAATTCAGTCTAGCCTCCAGCCACCAAGGTCCCAGGTTAATGTCAAGCTCCTGTGGCTGCTGATCAGTATAATGTTAATTGTTTAGTTACAGTGCTCAAATCTTGTTGTGAGCAATCTCAACTCATCCTCTTATATTCTCTGCTAGCAATCTTGTTTAGAGAAATTTTACATAAAAGTTTTTTAGTGTAAATTTTTACGCTAAAAATGTGATACCTTCTGGAAAGACGGTAAAATCACTTTGTTGAATAAGATAGAGTTGCTATTACAATACTACCTAATAACAGATGTAGATAGAGTTGCTATTACGGAGTACTAATTAAATTCTATACCTAATAAAAGAGTTAGCCATGGCTCACCGTCCGGCCGGAGCTGCGCCGTGCAAGGTTTCACCGTGGCGAGGCTCTCCCGGTAAGAGACATGCCACGTCTGATTACTTGTGGCACCATGAGAGTAACTCACCATCCTCTTTGTCTTTTGGTGTCGTACACAAAAGTCTAATGTGTTGGTTGATTTATCAGCCATTATCAATAATTTTGGAAGGGATAAAACCACCATTGTTTTTCTCTCCAACAAGAAAGAAAATTAAGAGGTAAAATTCGTTTGTGTGATTGGTACAAATCTAATTGAAAATAAAATAGGAGATAGCCCCTGAGCCCCATCAGTACGCAAGATAAAAAGGGAGAGAGGAGAGGTAGAGGGGATGCGACAAAATTCCTAAAACCCTAAAACCACCCTATCAACTTTTAGCACGGAAGGGATTCGGGCGGCAATCTCAAGTTGAACAAGTCGGTGTTTCTGTCTTCTTAGCGGCAGAATTAGAAGAAGAAAAGAAAGAACATCAAGATCAAGAATCAAAATCTCGGCTTCAATGGCTTCACAAATAGGTCAGTAGATCAATTCAATTATGCAATTAGTAGAAGAGATTAGTAGAAGAGGTGATCGATGTTTAGGCTAAGAATTAAGTGAAATTAAACTCCAACACAACGGCCGCCCATGGTGACAAGCAATACGCCGGCGTCGTACACGCTCTCGCCGACCGTCTAGCCGACATTGACGCAGCAGAGGGTGTAGCACATTCTGCGTTGGTGGTGAGGGACGGGACCGAGCCGCCGTGGCTCGCCGGAGCTGGTGGAGAGGATGTAATTGATACCTTTGCGGTAGCACAGCACGCGGTACTCGTCGGACGGCCGGTGGAAGTAGAAGCAGGCGGACGGACGGAGGTGGTTCCAGCCGGAATCCCCGTCCACCGGCGGCAGATTGACCAGTTGCTGCGTCGCCGGGTTGCAGATGAGCATGTTCTCGGAGTTCATCCGATCGAACAGCAGTAGGCCGTCGCAGGAGCCGCAGATGCTCAGATGCAGTGCCGTCGCAGCAATGGCCGACACTCCGTGTCGTCGCCGTCGTGGACGGCTAGGACAAACGGCGATTGGGACGCAAGTGACCGTAAATACGTAGGGCAACGGCTCACCGTCGGCCGGCTCCGAGTAACCGAGGAACTGCTTCGGCTGGCGGCGGGAGCAGGCGGCGACGAAACAGTGGCGGAGCCAGGATTTGGTTATGAGGGGGCCAACTCGCCAAGTGCCAATGATCACGTAAAAATAGCGCAACAACTTGCATACACTAGCTACAAGCAGCTAACGGTGGAGCGAGAAACACTAAAATTTATTTATTAGAGGGGGTGCTATAATAATACTAATCTTTTGAAATTTTACAAAAGCTACAATAAATAAAATGCAGTTTTACAGAGCTTGAAAACACCAAAAAATTCGTTTGCATGCTATCATTTGGTCCCTAAGCATCTCCAGCGATAGCCTCTGTTTTAGAGCACCAAATGTTAAATGGGGGTTGCCTCTATTTCCTTTAGACCCTAAAAATGCTCCGAACTCCAGCAACAGCCCCTATTTCTCAGTCCCTATTTCTTTTTCTATTATTTTTCACCGTAGACTATATGTATATGCCTAGTTTGACACTATAATTAAAATATAAATATTTATAACACATAGAATTTATCTATATACAATTGAATAATTTTAATCATCATAATTCAAATTTTTAACCTTCCTCAGCACCTCGTTCCAGCTCAGGTTGCGCAGCGCGACAAAGGAGGCGAAGCTCTCCTGGGAGTCCTGCTTGGGATCAAGGCACCTCGGTGACCCGTTCTTCTGGAATGTGCAGTTCTCGAAGTCTTGGTACATGGCCTGGTTCATGAGAGCTTCTAGATGATACAGCACAAGCTTGGAGCAATGCTTGTCAGTGATCATCAGCTGGTAAGGTTGGAGAAGAAGGTTCAGCTTGTCTGCGAGGACATTGTCAGGCTCTTCAACCTGCTAGATCAATGCCTTGCAGAATTGCTTCACCGAAAGCCGCGCCTCCAACGCAATCTGCAAGAAGCCTTCCACCATTGCCTCATGGCTGACCGGTCCTGGGAGCTCTCGGATTGCTCTGATCGATCAGGTTGATCTCCTTGCCAGAGACGAGTATGTGTTGCTGCTTGAGCTCGTCGCTTGCCTCAGTGCCTTCTTGAGCTCCGAGCAGTAGGCTTCGAGGCCGACGAGCTTGGTGGTCAGCTCACCCAAGGATGATCTCATCTCGGCGGCTTCCTGCAGCGCGGCGTCGCGGTGCGCGTTGGCGTCGGCGAGATCTCGCCAGAGAGAGTCGAGCGACAGCAAGCCCCACTCCTTGAGCAGCTGCAACATGTTCTCCCGCTCGATGGCGCTCGGCGACATCATCTCCGGCTTCGCCTTCTTCTTCGTCCTCGGGAAGAGCCACGAGAGGATCTGCGCCCCTCGGTGCTTCGGCCGGGGCTGCGCCGCGGCAGCGTGGTGGCTGGAGGACAGCGGCGGCACTCTGCTGCTGCTGAGGAACTTGAAAGCTCCGGCGTCGATGCCGTGGTCCCTGCCGATCGTTGCGGGCCGGAACGCGCTGCTGCACGGTGAGGCAGGTAGGGTTTTCACCTGAGAAAAAATCCAATCTTCCTCCTCCTCTAGATGTGACGGACACGATGGGCTTACGAAATTGTCGTAGGCGCCAAAAAAATGCGCCGTGATGTAGAGCCCTCAGGACTAGGAGCTTGAGAACTAGATTTGGGAGCTAAGTTTAGGGACCTTACTGGAGATGCTCTAACGAAATACACTACATACATAGTTAAGTGGATACACATTGATTAATTCAAATCTATAGCACTATGACTATCAATCAAATCATAACGTTGATAACTTCATTATAACTGAACATTTCTTGAAATTGAGGTGAAGGGGTCAACCATATCTTAAGCTAATGAACGAGTGATTATCAGAGATTCAATTTAACGTTTCAAATGTCTCATCTGGTTCAAGCAGCAGAGCGCCGGTGCTGTGAATTTGGAGGAGGAATTTGGTTACTAGAGCGTGCCTGCATAATAAAGAGGACAGACACACGCTTGAAATTTGAAAAAAAAAAGTAGTATCTAGTGCTACATTGGAGCAGCAGGGCAGCCAAAATGTTAGCTCCGATGTGTTGCAGACGAGATGCAGCATACATGCTTAGAGAGAAAACTAACACAACAGCACAAGACACAAGCCTGAAAACCATGGATGGATGGATGGTTTGCTTGCGTTGGAGTGGGCTAACATAGCTAATCACTCCTGTTATCATGTGATTAATTGCTTGATACTAAACAAAAAGTAATTTGTTGGGGGATGTCAGGCCTCTGCTAGCCCCTCCGGGGACAAATATTTTAATATTTTGGATAAAATTAGTAAAACTATAACTTCCAATTTTATATTTGAATAAGTTTATAAAGTTTCAAAAATTTTGTTTTATATTATGATAGTCAAAGTTTTAAAAAGTTTGATTATGTATTATCTTAAACATTAATGAACCGGAGGAAGTACGCACTCACTCCAATCGGCCTTCGTCGGCAGCCGCGAGAGGATCTTGGTCACCACGTCGTCGTTCATCGTGCGTGCGCGAACGAATCTCTTGTGGACTTGTTTGCTACCTATAACATGTAATGTACACGCATACATAACGTAGTATGTACGACTCGTCTTCGTGTCCCAAACTCCTAATACAACTCATACTATCTTGGTTTCTAAATATTTATCTGTTGACTCATTATTATTATAAATGGTTAGACTATAATGAGCAAAAGCCGTCCGGAATCCTCCCAGGACGCCTTCATCTAGAGAAAATTTTTTATTTTTATATTTATTTATTAAAAGATTTGCAAAAGTAGATTTTTGTTTGAAAAAATTGCAAAAATAGACTCCCACCGCCTTCTGGGAGGGCGATTTTTAAAAATCGCCCTTCCAGAGGGCGATTTGATGACGTCTCTGGCCCTGCCTCCCAAAAACCGCCCTCTCAGAGAGCGGCAAGGGGGCCGCCTGGAAAATAGCGCGGGCGCTGGCGCGGGCGAGGGGCGCGGGCGGCCCCCGGGGCGCATTTTGTAGGCGGCCCCCTGCCCCTGGGGGCCGGCCTCCCTCCCCGTGCGCCCGCAGGCCGGTTCCCCTCGCCCGTGCCCACGCCCGCGTCAGTGCCCCTCGCCCGTACCCGCACCCGCGCATTTTGCAGGCGGCCACCTTGCCGCCCTCTGAGAGGGCGGTTTTGGGAGGCCGGGGCCGCCCCGCAAAAATAGCTGACGGGCTGACGGCCGTCGGCCGGGGGGCCGTCAGCCACGTCATCAAATCGCCCTCTGGAAGGGGCGATTTTTTAAAAATCGCCCTCCCAGAGGGCGGTGGGAGTCTATTTTTTGTAATTTTTTTCAAACAAAAATCTACTTTTGCAAATCTTTTAATAAATAAATATAAAAATAAAAAATTTCTCATCTAGAGATGTCCAAATGGGCTGTGCCCCGTCGGGCCGGCCCGGGCACGGTGCTACAGTAACCATGCCCGGGCCGGCCCGGCACGGCACGGCACGGGGCACGGGCATGGGGCACGGAGGCACGGGGCACGGGCACGGGCACAGCGGCAAGCGGCTGAGGGGGCGGCGCGCAGGCGGGGAGGCGGCGGCAGAGGGCGGCGGCAGGCGGCGGAGGCCGAGGAGGCGCGCGCGGGATGTGGCGGCGGAGGGGGCGGAGGAGGCCGAGGCGGCGGGGCGAGGCGGAGGAGCCGAGGAGGCCGAGGCGGCGGGAGGCCGACGCGGCAGGAGGAGGCGGAGGAGCCGAGGAGGCCGGGAGGAGGCCGAGGCGGCGGCAGGCGGCGGAGGGGGCGGCGCACAGGCGGGGAGGCGACGGCGGAGGGCAGCGGCAGGCGGCGGAGGCCGGGGACGCCGGACGCGCGGCGGCAGGCGTCGGCGGACTGGGCCGGCCCTGGCACGGTGGGCCGCCAACGAGCCGTGCCGGCATGGCACGGCCACGACCTCGGCGTGCCGTGCCGGGGCCGAGGGGAGGCACGTGGGCCGGCACGGCACGGCCCGCTACAGGAACCGTGCCGTAGCGGGCCATGCCGACCCGGTCCGCCCGTTTGGCCACCTATACCTTCATCAGCCCTTCTTCATACTTTGTTCATGGAGAATTTGAAATCATTGCAATGAGGTTATCTTCAACAACTTGTATCCCTCACTGCCACAACCAGTGCGCGATAACCGTTTAAAACCACACGAATTTCATCTTCAAAAATTTAAATTTAAAATTTTCAAATCTCACAGTTACCGCACGGTTACAGCGCGGTAACAGCATGGTAAGCCGCGGTATGTTGAAACTAAAAAGAAAAAATTACAGAAAAAGTTGTAAAACATATTAAAAATTCTAAAAAATTATAGAAAATTCAGGAAAAATTTGTGGATATCTCTAAAAAATAATATAATATTGTATAGTTTTTTTTGCATAACCCTTGCTATCCTTTTTACACTTAAATAAAGTAGAAATTATATCCCAACCCATCTCTCGTTTTTTAATTTTGATGGAGCTCCAAAATATAAAGTAAACTTCCTTATTTTGACAAACTTTCTTCACCATAGTGATCTATAATTTAAGTACTACCTACTAGAATTTTTTTGAATTTTTTTATTTTTTTAAAAAAATTGAATTCGGATAAAATTTGTTTAAACCAAACCGCTGGTACCCACGCGGTTACCGGCGGTTTGGTCATCACTGGCCACAACTGATGAGAAATTGTGTGGAAGATGTGGGACTTTGATCTTACCGATTCAAACAGTAGGATAGACTTATAGTGTCCTTTTGGAAATTGATTTTCTCCTCCCCCTCCAACACTTGTAATCCCTGTTTTTTCGTTCTCTATTTTCTTTCATGGCGACAGACTTCGGGTTCACCGGTGGCACTGAATCACAAAGACGGCGATGACGGCTCGTCGGCCGGGATGACGGCAGATGGAGAGTAGAGCAGGGATGGGATGAGGTGGCGTAGCGATGGTGGCGCTGCAGGCAACAGCAGGAATGGCGACGGCAGGCGACGACACCGGGTGGCGGAAAAAGACGGCCTGAAGGCGGTGCGGCGGAACCGGGCGACGGAGCAGCGACCCGGGCGACGCGACGGCGGACGGCCAGGAGGGAGCGGGCGACAGCCGGCACGACGACAGCGGGGACGTAGCGGCGCTTGGCGAAAAACGACGAGGAGCAGGAGGCAGAGGCGACGAGGGGAGGCGCCGTTGGGGCAACACGGCCGGAGAAGAGGCTTAGATGCCGGCGACGACGAAGCAAAGGTGGGTGCGGCGAGATGGCCTTGCCGCTGGCGCGGCGACCAACCGGCGGCGCACAGCAAGCATATGAGGACGCGACGGGTGTCGCTGTAAACGGCGGCGACGATGCCGGGCGGGGAGCAGAAGCGGTGCGAGGCAGACGGCGAGGCGGCGGACTCCAAGCGACGGCGGCAGCAGATGGGGGAAGACAGAGGGCGGCAGAGGCAGCGACGTCGGCACTGGAGAGAACAGTGCACAGGCGATAGACGATGACGACGACTACCTGGCAACGGCGACGATGAACAGGAGGCAGAGGAGGATGGCCGACGATACCGATTGGTAAAGAGCGATGGCAGTGATGAATCAACGAAGGACGGCTTCGGTCCGAATGCTCACCGGCGGTGGGGATCGAAGACGACGGCGGCGAAGCAGAGGCGACGGCAGACCGGCGCTGGCAGCGTGGCGAAGCCGACGAAGAGGGAACGGCGACGGCGGCTGGAGGAGGACGGCAGCTCGACGGCGACGCTAGACGGAGACGCCAGGGACGACGCGACGACGACAGGTGGCTTCCCAATCCGAGGCGTCGAAGGAGGAAAAGGAGATGGGGCATTGGGGACGACGGGGTGGATGCTCATCGGCGACGGGCGGTAACGGGGATGACGACGACCACGGCGACCTCTGTCGGCGGCAAGGCAAAGACAGCCGGAAGGGCGGCGGCTGAGGCAGCGCAGGACGCCAGCGCGGCGGCAGGTGTAGACGGTGGCGCGGCACGAGGGCGAGCTGGCGGCGGTAGATGGAGACAGCAGGGCGGCGCGACGAGATGGCGGCGGCGGCCTGGCGGCGTAGAGAGGAGCAGAGCCGGCTAGGGCACAGGGGAAGGTGGCTGGCTTTATGTATGGGGCGATGTGGCAGCGGATTCGGCGGCGGCCGTTGCGGGGAGGAGGCGCAGGCGCTGGCCTGGACCGGCGGCTGGCTTGGGCCGAGGTCGGGCGCAGGCCGAGGGGAGGCGCGGCGCCGGGGCGCAGGCCGGGCCGAGGAGAGGGCGCGGGCACGGGCGAGCGAGAGGGCGCGCGGGCACGGGCACGGCAAGGGAGAGGGCACGGGCACGGGCAGGGAGAGGCGCGGGCCGGGCAGGGAGTCCCGGGGTGCGGCGCGGCGGCCTGGGCCGGGAGCTCGACCAGGAAGGACAGAAGAAGGAAGAAAAGAGGAAAGGGGAAAAAGGAGAAAGGAGAGGGGTCTTCTGATAAAATTCCAAATTTGGAAAATTGGAATTTTATAAAATTCGAGATATATTTCTGAATTGAAGATTTGTAGAAATATACGAATTTTGAGGATTTAGATTTTATTCGATAAAATCAAAGGGGGAAAGAGATGAATATTCGATAAAAGGGAAATGAATAAATCCGAGTCTGTCGGATTTGAAACTTAGGGGATTTTGCCTGGAGTTGGACCTTTTGGAGAATCAAAGATTCGGGAACGACAACCCGAGAAAGGTACAAAGGGATTTGATAGAGAACGACCCAAGCAAAGGAATTGGGAATTTATCTCAAAGGGGAATATAGATATTTCGAATACAAAGGATCTCAGATTGGGAGTCCAAAAGAGTTCTAGAGTTTCAAAAATGAATAAATCCGGTAACTCCGAATTTAGGTTTTCGAGGTGACTTTAGGGTTCTGGGAACGACACAAAACCCTAGAGGAAAAGGGAGTCAGAGTTCACGATGAACGGGGAGACTTCAAAGGACTGAATTAGAAACGACCCGAACAGGGGAAAAGAAAAGGAATTTATTTTATATTTATTTACTTACTTTAGTGATCTTTATAGCATTAACATTAATTCTGTAGCTCCGAAAAAATCCAAGAAAATTTCAGAGAGTTTATTAAATCACGGGGAATTTACCAGAAGTAAATACCACCACGAAACACGAAGGATTTATTATTGTAAATACTCAAATGCTTAAAATACTCCGACAAAACCCCTGGAATATAAAAGCATCCAAGTATTTATTTAAAGATTTAATCTGGGATTTTTAATATTGGAAAATTTCAAAATTTTATTCAAACTCTTTCTCAAACAAAATTTTTCTAGTGTATTTCTTGTATCCATTTACCCGCGATAATTTTTAATTAAGACGATTTTCAGGGCGTACAAATCCCCCCCCCCTTACAGAAATCTCGTCCCGAGATTTGGGGCGGCTAGAAAGAAAAGGGTTTGGTTTGGTCTTCAATTCTTTCCTTCAAGCACTTTCTTCAGGTGACCACTTCTCGATTCTCAAGTTGGCCTTCTAGATCATCCTTTCTAGCGATCCTAACTTCTGTTGCTCAATTGACTCCAATATATCTGGTCCCTTTTTAGTGACGGAGATCCAGTTTGATTCAACTTTCCTTTTGTCACTGGTGTGCTTAAATAACTTGCTTGTCGATAACATACTGATCCTGCGGAACTGGGTATGGATTTGCAGATGGTGCTGAGGTGTTCTTAGTGACTTGTCCTTCCTGGTGAAACACTTCCCTTCATCTACTGATTTTACTTCGTCTAGTCTCCTTTATCAATCACCTTTCTTCCTATCTTCCTGCTAATTTTCCTTAGGATCCTCATAATTAGATTCTCAGGATAGTGATGAAAATATTCATCTTTAACTTCTAGGGTTGTCGTAGAGATCCTGTCTGATAGCTATACCAACTGCTTTGGTATCTGGTTCCTTCCGTTTTTGACTTCTACCCTTGATGCTTCTGTCTTAGGTGCTACCCTTCAATGTAGATAGACTTAGATTCATGGCAACAACTGCCAGTACTCCTGAAGATAATAACTTGGTCAAGCTTACTTTTCTCAACATAAACTGGCTTTCACTAACTCCATTGTCATAAACTGGTTTTCACTAACTCCCTCGTCAGTTAGGCATGTCTTCTCTTCTTCCAACTTCTGATGCTACCGACTTGTCTTTCTTTTACTAGACTGACTGTTGTGACCATGGCATCGTTGATGCTTCTCTGCGATGACTGGCACTTTGGCTTTGGATGAAATCTTGAAAAATATCCATCCAAACATTATTTTTCTAGTCTTGTTTGTAACTGGTAGGGTCGTTCTTCTGAGAAAATTAGAACAGCGAGGATGATCCTTCAATCCTGGCTTGACTTGTCTCTTTCTATTCTTCATCCTTTTCTATTCGTCTTCCTAACAGACTGCTTTGTCTTCTGAGGTCCGGTCGTAATCTTCAAAGATGAACCGATCTGGCTATCCATTACTTGTGTCTTCCTAAGGCTCCTTAGCTTCCTTTTGCAGGCATATGACCAAGCAGTAGCTTCCACTATCCAACTACAGTCTGCTGACTCTTGGTGAACTAAGGTTTGCAGCAAAACTGAGTTTGCATATCTTAAGCTGAGCAGAGGTCATGACTGTGGTTATTACTGAATCCAATATAATCTCTTTCTTCTTATCACATGTATAAAACTGTCCATCTGTGGTGGAGGAATCAACGGGGAGAGAAGGTATAGAGCAAAGAGGGAGAAAGAGGGGCATCTTCTTTACTAATATTTCAATTATTACTGAACTGTAATGAATATAGAATGTTGATTATTACACTGCCAAACTAGTATAGCCATATCACCACTTGACATACACCATACGCTACCCAAGCACACAAGCACAAAAGGAGCAAGCACCAGCACACTAACAAGCAAGCTAACACACGCGACTAAACTAGCGTCACTACTCTTCAAAGGTCACAAGGGAGGTCTGGGTTTAGGATTGGTTCCTTGCACAAAATCTTCGTTCCACGTAGACGGCATGACGACTTGGACACGAGGAATCTTCCTTGACGCTTGCTTGATGCTTGAGACGACTTCAATACGATTGACACAATGAGCCAACTTCTAGTATCTTCCTTGTTGTAGCCACCAGGTTTAACAACTAGAACAGTTGAAAGAGAGGGGGATAGATGAAAGCTTTGCAAAGAATTTCGTAGATAAGAGGAGAATTTTTCGCAACTAGGTTTTCGGAAAAGATGCCCTTAAGGTCTGACCGTTTGGCTTATCCTACAGTCAAGATTGGCTCTGATACCAACTTGTCACGCCCAGAAATTCACTAGAATTTCCAAAGCAAATTTGTGCAATAAATCCTCGTCCAGGAATCAACTGAGGTACACAAATTGACAATTTGATAAACATAACCAAAACAAAATAACGATAAATACTTACAACAGAGGCACTTAGTCCTCTCACAGGAGAAAACAGCAGCGGAACGGCAACTAGCGTAGCTTCAGCACCAAGCCACAGGCAGCTCAACTGGGGTATAAGCCAAACACCATCTTCTCCTCCACGCAAAGCTTCACTCTAAAGATTGCAATAATGCAAGACTGAGTACCACCCACCGTACTCAACAAGCCACACTAGGGAATGCAATGTAATGCAACAGGATACCAAAGGAAAGGCATAATATGGCTTATTTGCATAAAACAGCATTTAAAACATTTGCATTTAAAATCATTGAAAACAGTGTAGTTAATTAATAATCAATATTAACTCAACCACTGAACAACGCTCCAACGCCGTTCAGGCCCAAACCAAAACTTCTCCAAACAGGAGCTATCCATATTCCATCATTTATTTCCATTAACGAGTAGTGTGGGACTAATCACAGAAACATTGCTAGGCCGCTCATTAACCGCGAGCACGGCTATTCGAATAGTTTTACTCTGGCCAGAGGTGTACCAATTTACCCACAAGACACAACTCCACAACACATTACTGTGCGCCTTAATACCACCACGGTACCTCGGAAAGGAATTGTGATAGGATCCTCCATGTAATCCGCACAACAAGGAAACCACCCGCTGGACCACCAGTTTCCGGCAGGAGCTGATCAGGCCCCCAACAGGGAAACGATCCAACGCCCAAGACATGGACTTATTGACGCAGCCATGGTGGTCTTATTGACACAGCCACAACACACCATGGTGGACCCCGGTTGAACGTACTACACATTGGATCCTACCATTACCCATGCTGGCTTGTGGTTAGCACGAGTGTTGCTTCGCAACAAGTAGTCCGCGAACTGGTCCTTAACTGTCATGAGCACCGCTAGCAACATTCCAACCTGGTGCTCACAACCCACCATCAATCAAGTTTTAGTTGACATAGTTAATTAATCAACCACGACTCACTGTCGTGAAAATATAGCCATTAATCCATAATTAGTCATAAATGAGTCATTAATTACCCACATAAAATGACACTATAGTTTCTAGGCATGGCTAAGCAAAATCCTAAATAATCTAGCCAGATAAATAATTAAACATCTGGCTAGTCAATATTATTACCCGGAGTATCAAGGTATAGATATCAACATCAAAATGGCCATAATTATCAATGGATATTGGATAATAAGTAAATACCCACAATAATGTCATTCGAAAACATTTCATGCAATAACTTGAAAATAAAATAGGTTTCACAACTAGGATCAACATGCTCAAGGAGATTGTCGTGTGACTTGCCTTGCAATCGCAAAAGTGCTCAAATGATCTTCCGAACTCTTCCGCAGACTCCTAAGTCTTCCGAATCGACGATAGTACGCAACTACACGTAAAACGATAATAAATCCTAAGAAACTCCAAATAAACAATACATAAAAATACATAAACAAGTGAATTATGATTTTAGATAATTTAGGAAGAATAACGGGTTGATTCGGACTTCAAATGGAAAAGATATGGCTTTTGGAAGATTGAATCCAGAATGAATCCGAAAAGAATTGGAAAAGAATATTCTCAAGAATATTCTCTGAATTTTTGGATTAAAATAATTATTTTGGATAAATGCTGAGATATGGGGTCCATGATCAGTGACCAGGCGTATGGTGGACTTGGTTCAAGAATTTAGAAATAAGAGTGGTGGATGAAATGTTGAGGTGGATAACATGTGGCCGAAGGGGATGAGGTGGCAACCGAAGTGGCAGCTGAGGTGGCTAGGGCTGACATGGCTTTGACCGATTAAAAAGGTTAGACAGCCAAGGTGGCTCGGATCGACTTCGGATTATCGGACGATTGAGATTTATTGGGGCACTGTGCCTCGGGTCCCCTAGTCATGCACTGGAAGAAACACCGGGACTCAGAGGTCACAAAGGAGAACACTCCTGAGGATGTCCGACGATGTGATGACGGTGTCCCGTGGCATACAGAGGCAACAAGAGAGACGGACCGGGGACGGCGTGGCCAAGACGAGCCGGAGGGACACGACGATGGCGACAGACTTCGGGTTCACCGGCGGCACTGAATCACAAAGACGGCGATGACGGCTCGTCGGCCGGGATGACGGCAGATGGAGAGTAGACCAGGGATGGGATGAGGTGGCGTAGCGATGGTGGCGCTGCAGGCAACAGCAGGAATGGCGACGGCAGGCGACGACACCGGGTGGTGGAAAAGACGGCCTGAAGGCGGTGCGGCGGACCGGCGACGGAGCAGCGACTCGGGCGACGCGACGGCGGACGGCCAGGAGGGAGCGGGCGACAGCCGGCACGACGACAGCGGGGGACGTAGCGGCGCTTGGCGAAAAACGACGAGGAGCAGGAGGTAGAGGCGACGAGGGGAGGCGCCGTTGGGGCAACACGGCCGGAGAAGAGGCTTTGATGCCGGCGACGACGAAGCAAAGGTGGGTGCGGCGAGATGGCCTTGCCGCTGGCGCGGCGACCAACCGGCAGCGCACAGCAAGCAGATGAGGACGCGACGGGCGTCGCTGTAAACAGCGGCGACGATGCCAGGCGGGGAGCAGAAGCGGTGCGAGGCAGACGGCTAAGGCGGAGGACTCCAAGCGACGGCGGTAGATGGGGGAAGACAGAGGGCGGCAGAGGCAGCGACGTCGGCACTGGAGAGAACAGTGCACAGGCGATAGACGACGACGACGACTACCTGGCAACGGCGATGATGAACAGGAGGCAGAGGAGGATGGCCGACGATAGCGATTGGTAAAGAGCGATGGCAGCGATGAATCAACGAAGGACGGCTTCGGTCCGAATGCTCACCAGCGGTGGGGATCGAAGACGACGGTGGCGAAGCAGAGGCGACGGCAGACCGGCGCTGGAAGTGCGGCGAAGCCGACGAAGAGGGAACGGCGACGGCGGCTGGAGGAGGACGGCAGCTCGACGGCGACGCTAGACGGAGACGCCAGGGACGACGTGACGACGACAGGCGCTTCCCGATCCGAGGCGTCAAAGGAGGAAAAGGAGATGGGGCATTGGGGACGACGGGGTGGATGCTCACCGGCGACGGGCGGTAACGGGGATGACGACGACCACGGCGACCTCTGTCGGCGGCAAGGCAGAGACAGCCGGAAGGGCGGCGGCTGAGGCAGCGCAGGACGCCAGCGCGGCGGCAGGTGTAGACGGCGGCGCGGCACGAGGGCGAGCTGGCGGCGGTAGATGGAGACAGCAGGGCGGCGCGACGAGGTGGCGGCGGCGGCCTGGCGGCGTGGAGAGGAGCAGAGCCGGCTAGGGCATAGGGGAAGGCGGCTGGCTTTATGTATGGGGCGACGTGGCGGCGGATTCGGCGGCGGCCGTTGCGGGGAGGAGGCGCAGGCGCTGGCCTGGACCGGCGGCTGGCTTGGGCCGAGGTCGGGCGCAGGCCAAGGGGGGGCGCGGCGCCGGGGCGCAGGCCGGGCCGAGGAGCGGGCGCGGGCACGGGCGAGCGAGAGGGCGCGCGGGCACGGGCACGGCAAGGGAGAGGGCACGGGCATGGGCAGGGAGAGGGTACGGGCACGGCAAGGGAGAGGCACGGGCCGGGCAGGGAGTCCCGGGGTGCGGCGCGGCGGCCTGGGCCGGGAGCTCGACCAGGAAGGACAGAAGAAGGAAGAAAAGAGGAAAGGGGAAAAAGGAGAAAGGAGAGGGGTCTTCTGATAAAATTCCAAATTTGGAAAATTGGAATTTATAAATTCGAGATATATTTCTGAATTGAAGATTTGTAGAAATATACGGAATTTTGAGGATTTGGATTTTATTCGATAAAATCAAAGGGGGAAAGAGATGAATATTCGATAAAAGGGAAATGAATAAATCCGAGTCTGTCGGATTTGAAACTTAGGGGATTTTGCCTAGAGTCGGGCCTTTTGGAGAATCAAAGATTCGGGAACGACAACCCGAGAAAGGTACAAAGGGATTTGATAGAGAACGACCCAAGCAAAGGAATTGGGAATTTATCTCAAAGGGGAATATAGATGTTTTGAATACAAAGGATCTCGAATTGGGAGTCCAAAAGAGTTCTAGGATTCCAAAATGAATAAATCCGGAAATTCCGAATTTAGGTTTTCGAGGTGACTTTAGGGTTCTGGGAACGATACAAAACCCTAGAGGAAAAGGGAGTCAGAATTCCCGATGAACGGGGGACTTCAAAGGACTGAATCAGAAACAACCCGAACAGGGAAAAAGAAAAGGAATTTATTTATATTTATTTACTTACTTTAGTGATCTTTATAGCATTAAAATTAATTCTGTAGCTCCGAAAAATCCGAGAAAATTTCAGAGAGTTTATTAAATCACGAGGAATTTACCAGAAGTAAATACCACCACGAAACACGAAGGATTTATTATTGTAAATACTCAAATGCTTAAAATACTCCGACAAAACCCCTGGAATATAAAAGCATCCAAGTATTTATTTAAAGATTTAAACTCGGGATTTTTAATATTGGAAATTTCAAAATTTTATTCAAACTCTTTTCTCAAACAAAAATTTCTAGTGTATTCTTGTATTTCCATTTACCCGCGATAATTTTTAATTAAGACAATTTTCAGGGCGTTACACCATCCAATCTACCTTTGGTAGATCTGGACCGGCCGCCTGGCGTCCCCGTTGTCGTCCGCTCCCCCACCACGTCGGCGCCACCTGGGCGCTGCGTCGGCTCATCAGCCCGTCATGGCTGCCGCGTGGTAGCCACATGGCCATTTCCCCGCTGGGCCACAGTGGACTTGGTCTACCGTGCGCCGCCCTCTCCTGTGTCACCGACCAGTGGGGCCCGCCTATTGGTGCCGGCTCCCGTGGTCCGGTGAAGCATTAATTCGTTTAATTGTACAATAAATCGGTTAATAATTAATTTTGTATAGGAAATCACAGTGAAACTTCAAAAATTCATAACTAATTCATACGAACTCCGATTAAGTCTATTCAAATTTCATTAAATCCAGAAAAATACTAAGAATTCATTAAAAATATTTTCAGCTCATGTTTGGCTGCCCTCATGTACTATTTTTAATTGTTTGTGCATTGTCTGTATTGGAATCCGACATAGTCAACCCTCCCATGTACTACGAGGTCGTAGCTGAGTACGTTGAGTTGGAGCAAGGCAATTCACACTGTAATCTTAATCATTTTGTACCTACTTTTTGCTAAAATGTTTTGTTTATCTAAATAAACATGCATGTTTTTATTATTTCATGTGGTATGGATTATGACCGTTATAAAGATAAGATTATGCCTTAGTTGTTGAACCTTGTTCCTTGTCACCTAGGTAACAACATGATTAGAATATTATTCTTAGGATGCTTAGCCATACTTAGAAACTATTAGTTCACCTGGGAATTAAATATTATCAGTTACATTCATGATTTGACTCTATCTTGGGAAATGTAACATTGGACATATTATTATTAAATTACTAAAATTTGGCCCAAATGGTGGGCTGTGGGTGCATGGTTTTGTTTTGCACACCCATGGCAATTAAGGACCGGTTCACGGGAACCCCTTGGGCAATTACTCGTACTTTCCACAAGCCAGCGTGGGCAACGGCTGGGCTTGTAGCTTCTCTTCTCCCTCTCCTAGGCACCGATGGTGAGGATGGACGTGATGGAGTTGGATCGGCCCGGGGTAGGGTTGATCAGCTTCCGGATCCATTGTGGCACAAGGGGGGTAGCCTGGCCGATGTGGGGTGTCCTAGCGGCAGGTGCAACCTCAGCGTGGTGTGGATGGTTTGGGAGAGGTTGCGTGAACGGTCTTGTCACAGCCTCTCATGGGGTGTCGTGGTGACACTCCGGCACACGGGAATGTGTGTGGGGCTGTCTTGTGGGTATAGGTGTACACCTCTGATCAGAGAAAATCTATTTGAATAGCCGCACCCGCGGATATGGGCGATTGGTCAAGACTCACCGTGATTAGTCTCACCCTTACTTAATTAACTTGACTTAATGGAACTGGTATAGTTTAGATGGATGGTTGGGCCTGGTTAACGTGGTGTAACATTAATCAGTGGAAGATTAATATTGTTCAATTAATCAACCTTTTACTGTTTGTGAACTGCTGTTTGTTACTGCTTTTATGCAAATAAACCTCTAGCCTATCTTTGTCTCCCGTCCATTGTGCATATTTGTGGGTGTGATTTGTTGAGTACTGTGGGTGGTACTCAGCCTTGCTCCTTTTCCCTCTCTCAGTGGTGGAGTACCTGTCCGATGAGGATCATCAAGAGGACTAGGCTGGATCCGCCGTCAAGATGCCTGTGGAATGGAAGCCTCTGCTTGGCTAGTTGTTAATAGGCTTACTCTTTCCTTTACCGCTGCATTTATGTAATATAATTTTATTCTGTTTGTAAGACGCACTCTGTATAGCAACTTGGAATTATGTACCCTGGCTTTCCTGGACAGGGATTTAATACACATGAATGTTCAGAATTTTGGTGGTGAATTTCTGGGCGTTACATTATTGGGTCATTGGCCTTGAAATCCTGTAGAAGTTCTCGATAAACCGGAGATAATAACTAGCTAGGCCAAGAAAACCCCGAACCTCAGAAACATTTTGAGAAGGTTTCCAATTGAGCACTTCTTGCACCTTGCTCGGATCGACGGCAACACCGCCTTCAGAAAGAACATGGCCAAGGAAAGCAACTTCCCTCAACTAGAATTCGAATTTGGAAAACTTCGAATAAAGTTGGTGCACCATACGCAAATGTTGCACGTGCTCTTCTTGGTTCTTCTAATAGATGAGGATGTCATCAATGAATACCACCACAAACTTGTCCAAATACTCCATGAAGATTTTATTCATCAAATTCATGAAGGTGACAGGAGCATTGGTTAGCCCAAAAGAAACCATGGTATATTCGAACAAACCGTAAAGGGTGGTAAAAGCAGTTTTAGGAATGTCCTCCAATCTGATTTTGGGTTGGAAGTATCCTAGTCTTAGATCGATCTTGGAAAAGACTCAGGCACCGGTCATTTGGTCAAAAAGATCATCTATCCGAGAAGGGGATATTTGTTTTTGATGGTGACTTCATTTAGAGGACGGTAATCAACACATATGCGCATTGTACCATCCTTTGGAGCAAATAATACCAGGCAACCCCATGGAGATGACCTAGGATGGATGAAACCTTTCTCCAGTTGTTCATTAATTTGTTTCTTGAGTTATACGAGATCTTCGGATGTCATACGGTAAGGTCTTTTAGAAATAGGTGCTATGCCAAGAACTAAGTCTATCGTAAATTCAATATCCCAATCAGGTGGCATGCTTGGTAATTCATCTAGAAAAATATCTGGGTATTCACATACAATAGGTACCGAATTGAGACTTTGAAGGGATATGGAGTGAAGGGTTGACTGTTTTGGAGAGGGAGTTTGGTCAGAAGAGTAGGTCACAACTTTTCCTTCGGAGTTGACTATAGTGATGGCTCTTTTTGCACAATCTATGGTCCCTTTATATTTTGACAACCAATCCATACCGAGGATGACATCTAGATCTGGGGAGTTTCTTTGGATAAGGTCAGCCTTAAATTCTGCCTTATCAATCAAGATTTTAACATCCTTGCATACTTGGCTTGACCTAATGGTTGAACCGGGTGACTGTATTATCATGACATCCTTTATCAAGTTGGTGTCTAATTTTTGTTGGTTGACTAATCTGGAGGATATAAAGGAATGTGATACACCAGAATAAAAAAGAACCAAGGTAGGAACTAAGTGCACAAGAAATGTACCCAACACCACATCGGGTGCGTCGTGTGCTTCCTCTACGGTTACATGGTTGAGACAACCACGGCCGAAGGATTGCGTAGGCTTGTGAGTGACTCGGCCTCCTTGCTGCCCACCTCAGCCCTGTGGAGGACCATGGGGTGGCTGCTGCATGCCCTGAGGGTATGATAGAGCAGTCGTCTTCTTGGGATAAGGACAGTTATTGGAGAAGTGTCCTAGCCTGCCACAGTTGTAGTAGTTGATGTTTGCAGCCTGATTCTGAACACCGATTTGCTGCACACCACGGTGGTACTGCTGAATCGCGACCATCTGGGGGGCGTAGAGCATTGTACTGAAGCCGTGGAGGTGGAAGTGGAGCAAAACGAGTACTAGAGGGCTGCACAAGACGTGGTCGAGTGGAGCTGCTGCTAGCTGCCTTCTTTGCGACCCACTTGCGCTTGCGGTCCTCATGCAACTCCTTCTCACTTTCTTCCACACGAAGTGCTTTGTCCATGAGGGACTTCATGCTGTGGATCTCATGTGTGGAAAGATCATGCTTTAGTTCTGGGTTCAAACATTCCCAGCATAGCCTTACTCTTCTTGCTTCAGTTGGCATTTCCTCGGTAGCATACAAAGAAAGATAGTTGAAGCGGTACAGAAAGTCCATGAATGACTTGTTCCCCTGCTTTAAATTGAGGAACTCCTTTCTCTTGAGGTCCATGAGGCCATCAGGGATGTGAGCTGAACGAAATCCCTGCTTGAAGATAGTCTAGGTGATTGGTTCATCAGGTGGGATAATGGCCTTGTAGCTTTCCCACCAAGCTACAGCTACGCCTTGGAGGTAGTAAGCAGCATAAGCCACCTTCTCCTCTTCATTGCAGCGAGCAAGGTCAAGCCTAGCCTCGATATCGCGAAGCCAATCATTGGCATTGAGAGGATCAGCTGCGGATGAGAAGGTTGGCGGGTGAGTGCGTTGTACATCTACCAGCCTAGAATGCCCTTGGTTCATGTTCTGGGCAAAAGCTGCACCAAGATTGTCCATGTTGGTTAGCATGTGCTCAAAGAGACGGTTATGCATGGCCATGACTTGCGCCATGGTTGGCCCTCTAGCAGTAGCGGCCTGTTGGCCATTGCTAGCCTAGCCTGCAGCATTAGGATTGACGGGATTGTGATGATGACGATGGGAAGGAGTTTCTCCTACGGGCTGCGGATCAGTGGCAGCGGTATCCACAAGCAAGCTACTCGTGGAACGAGTATTGGTCGTCCTACACATACGGTACAGAAATGTAGAGGCATGGTGAGACAAAGAGCTAATAATGATTGAATTGCATACGATTGGTCATAGCTGAAGCAGAGTGCTAGAATTAAGTTGCTCTAGTCCATTTTTAACTCCACAAGCCCAAATCACTCTATTCTTAATTTCAGGACAGTAAGCAACATGTTCTGAAAATTTTGAGATAAACGCGCACAGGAGCGTCACTTTCCTTCACCAACTAGTTCCATACATAGGGGATACATGGTAGTCATTAAACTCTTGTTACATGACAAGGGTTCTAACAAAATTTGACTACCGTGTTACATCAAAGTGATCATACATCTCAACATTGCGAGGGAGGCCTTTTATTTTGGTGCCACTAGTGCTAAGCCTAGGCATTGATGGTAGGATAAACTGGAGCTATGGGTGGAGGTTGAGTCATGATGAGGCGATAGCTGCACCCATTCCAACGGTAGATGTACGGTGGCCCATACACCTCAATATTCCTGACATGAGCTGAAGGAGCGACAGTGCAACGGTTATAGCAGAATCCCACCTGCATGCATGGCCTTTGCACCACACGCTCATAAAGTCCTGCGTGGTGTGGAAGAGACTTAGCAGGTGCGAGCATGGCATTCTCTCTATAGATGATATTACGGTTGAAGAACCCCATGTTGCCCATCGGCTCGATGTGTCCATCAAGCATGGCAATCCTGGCCCGAACCCGGAAGAGCTCATTGTGAACAAGTGCAAGATACCTGTCCATGGATCGCACCAGCCCTGCAAGGTGAAGGAGTGGGGAATTAAGTGCCCCTTGCACTGCTTCTGGCCCAGGGAAGTCGGTACCAATAGCACCATCCTCACGGGCAGGGAAGTAGTGGAACATGTTAGCCATCTCAGGTAGCCCATGGCGGAGACGGGTGATGCCAACATATGCAGCCTCATGCATAGCTGAGAGAGCATTCTAACCATAGCCTATGAAGAGGATTGGAGGCTCAAACTCAGTACGGCCACGGATGATAGCCTTGGTGCAGTAGGCGGTGAGTGAAGAGCTCCGTTCAGTAGTGTAGATATTGTACTCTGGTGATTGGGTGAAGTTGGTATGCTACAACATGAGCCAAAAAGTGTGCTGCAGCCAGTTCTCAACATAGCCACTTGAATAGTAGGAGGGTTCCCAACGGGCAGGCATCTACAAGTTTGAGAGCAAGAGTTAATTAGGAACCTTGAGTGGAGTCCTATAGGAACAAAAGATGAAGATCAAGCTGGATGACTGGTTCTGTCCTGTACACCTATTGTGGAGGCCATGGGCCCCGGGTACCTCATGACAAGCATATGGGCCACTCGGACAGAGGATGGGCCTAGCCTTGTAATTACAGATATGATAGAGCTCGGCAGACTTAGCCTTGTACAATAAGGAATATACAGTCCTAGTTAGGCAGGTTATATCTCTAAGAGGAGATCCCTTGGCCGTAGTCCGGCTGGGACTCCTACTTTGTAACCCCGTCCCTTAGTATATAAGGGGAGGCAGGGCGCCCCCTGAGGGCAAGACATATAAGTTCATCAGAACCACCACCATACATCCTCAAAGGAATACACCACAACTGGACGTAGGGTATTACCTCACATCGAGGGCCTGAACCAGTATAAACTCCCCGTGTTCCTTTGCAGTCCACCGAGTTTCGATCCGACGAGTAGCCCTATATTCATATTGCTAGTGTAAAACATCGATAGTTGGCGCGCCAAGTAGGGGCTTCGGCGAGATCAACCTCAACAAGCTTGATGGATTTGACAACCGGAGTCGACAGCAGCAAATTCTCCCCCGGAGATACGATCATGTTCGGAAGCCTCGACTTCTTTGCCGACAAGTTCGGCAACCGCACCTTGGCCGACTCGGACTCGATCCGATCCGCCAAGGAACCAGTCGACTCTGCGCCAGTCGGCCCACACGACGCTGCAGCAAGCTTCGTCAACTTGCTGTGGCGATCTTCCACCTGCCCAGATCTCAAGACAACTCTCCCCTTTGGTGTTCGACTCGGACTCGGCCTTGGGCCGGCCGGAGTCGGGCTAGGAAGAGGGGAGATCGTCAATCTCCCATGCAGACTCGGTGACGCCGCAAACATCTACAATCTACATCCAACACGGCAGACCCAATCCCCTACAGTTCAGTTCGGACATGGCCCAGAGACATTCGAGATTGGATCTAGGGAGGTCGGAGTCGTCATCACCCCGATGAACTACTCAGATTCTGACTAAGTCGGACAACAGTTCGAACACCAGTTCGGACACCAGTCTGGCAATCTTCCTTCTGCCCCAAGAAATCTTCATGGCTTCAACCCCTCTGCAGGAGGTGTGCCAAGTACAAGAGCAGCAAGAAGAGGAGGCCTGCCGACTGCGACAACAGGAGGAGGCCGAACACGATGCTCGCAACGACAAGCTACGCAGGGCTGGGCAAACCGCTCAGCAACAAATCCCCCAGACTAGAGTCAGCGACCATGACGCCTTCGTCATGCCACAACAAAATGTCGTGGCCGTGGCAACCCTGCTGGACACACTCCAACTCGGGCCTGATCATCAGGCCACCCCGACTATAGCGAGAATCAAGGCCATGATTACAGCTGACGCATGTCAGCAGCACCAGCAGTCGGGCGATACACTTATACGACCAACTGGTCGGGTTCTCCAGCAGCGGTCTCATCTACGTCAGCACAACGCTGGGCGGCCAGCTCAAGTCAACCGCACATGGAGTCACGCCAAGCATCCCTCAGCAACCCTAACAACAACAATCAGTGGCATCCCCAGAATGATCACCAGTTCAACTAAGATCTACAAATCCGTTTACAACACGATCTCTGCCAAGACATCAACACTCAGCGCTGCCAACGCGAAGACAACGAGCGCCGCTGACAGGAGGATGAGTACAAGCGCTTCAATCTCCACCACGAGCAGTTCCACCACCGCGACCGAAGCCGGAGCCCTCACGCAGACAAAGGCGTACCCGCCTTCACCCAGGAGCTACAAGAGGTCGACAGGCCATCGGGCTTTAAGCCTACGGGAATCGAAAAATACGATAGCAAGACCAACCCCAAATCCTGGCTCACCGTATACACTCTGGCGATCCGAGCTACCAGAGGTGACCACAAAGCCATGGCTAACTACCTCCCGGTCGCCCTAGCCGACTCGGTGAGGACATGGCTAATAGGGCTCCCAAGACGATCAATTGGCTCCGGGGGGAACTCCGGGAACGCATCATAGCCAATTTCTAGGGGACTTACGAAAGATCATCTTCCGAGCACGATCTCTACCAGCTACACCAGAGGAAGAATGAGTCTTTTCGTGAGTTCATCAAAACATTTTCCGAGAAGCACAACTCGATCCCAATGATCAAGGACGAGATCGTCATCGCCGCCTTCTGCAAGGGAGTCAAAGACGCCCCGTTCATCGCCAAGTTCACTCGGAAGCCTCCAGCTTCTGTCAGGGCTCTCTTCAATATGGCAAACAAGTACGCCGACTCGGCCGAGGCGGTCGCTAAGGCCCTCGACAAAAAGAAAGAGTCCCGGCAGAAGGACCAAAAGGCCAAAGCCGACAACGAGCCAGCACAGAATAAATCCGGTAGCCGCAAGCGGAAGTCGGAAAACATGGTGGCCAACGTGGAGCGGACTTGGTCATGACCCCCAAGGAACAACGAGTGCGAGAAGGTGATGAACTGGCCTTGCCCCTTTCATCCCAAGGGTAAACACGCGGCCAAAGACTGCTTCATGCTCAAAAAGTTTGCCTCCGAGCAGGCTTCAACATCTGGCACCGACAAGGACAAAGACAAGCTAGATCCGGGCACAGCCGGTGATTATCAAGATCCTCAGGTTGAGCTCAACCATATCTTCGGAGGGCCGTCTGCATACGAGTCCAAGAGGAAGCAAAAGCTAACAACATGTGATGTCAACTCGGTCTCTACAGCAGACACCCCCCAATATCTGCGTTGGTCAGAAACGCCCATCACGTTTGATCGTGCAGACCATCCAGATCGGGTTTCACACCCAGGACGTTACCCACTCGTCCTAGACCCGGTCGTCAAAAATATCAAATTGAAGAAGGTTCTCATAGACGGAGACAGCGTGCTCAACATCCTCTTTGCCAAGACCTTGGATGAGATGAAGATCCCTCGTTCAAAGCTACGGCCGAGTACTGCGCCCTTCCACGGGATAATCCCTAGCCTATCCTCAACACCTCTCGGACAGATAACTTTGCCGGTCACCTTCGGCAAGCGGGATAACTTCCGCACAGAAAACATCTGCTTTGAGGTCGCTGACTTCGAGACTGTGTACCACGCGATACTCGGACGACCGGTGCTAGCCAGATTCATGGTGATACCGCACTATACCTACATGGTGCTCAAGATGCCTGGGCCAGCTAGAGTTCTCTCCTTTGCAGCGACGTCAAGCAAGCCTTCACCTGCGACAAAGAGAGCTGCGAGTTGGCTCAGTCACAAGAAGCGGCAGTCGGGCACAACAGCATTCGGCAAGCTGCCACAACCGAAGTCGAGGATGACCAAGTTCCGGCGAAAAAAGCAGCAAAGTCGGGAATTTCAGCGGACTCTGACACGAAGAAGATCCCCCTGGACCCTTTTGACCCCTCCAAGACTGGTCTAGTCGGGGCCAGACTCAACCCCAAATAGGAATACATGCTCGTCACCTTCCTCCAGGAGAACAGGGATATTTTCGCTTGGAAACCTTCTGACATGCCTGGTGTACCAAGGAAGGTGATCGAGCACGCCCTCAATGTCAAGACAGATGCCAAGCTAGTCAAGCAATGGCTACGGCGCTTCGTACAGGACCAGAAGGATGCTATTCAAGAGGAGATAACCAAGCTCCTCACAGCCGGGTTCATCAAAGAGGTCTACCACCCGGATTGGTTGGCAAACCCAATCCTAGTCCAGAAGAAGAATGGTAAATGGTGCATGTGTGTCGACTACACCAACTTAAACAAGGTGTGCCCCAAACATCCATTTGGTCTACCGAGAATAGATCAGGTGGTGGATTCAACTGCGGGGTGAGAACTTCTTAGCTTTCTCGACTGTTACTTGAGATACCACCAAATCAGTCTGAAGGAGGAGGACTACCTAAAGATGTCTTTCATCATGCCGTTTGGCGCATACTGCTACATCACTATGCCGTTCGGTTTAAAAAACACTGGAGCAACGTATCAACGAGCAATTCAGCAGTGTCTACACACTCAGATCAGGCGCAATGTGGAGGCATATGTCGATGACATGGTGATCAAGACAAAATCCAAAGAAGACCTCATCGCCGACTTGGAGGAAACCTTCCAAAATCTTCGAAGATTGAAGATAAAGTTGAACCCAAAAAAGTGCGCCTTCAGTGTGCCATCCGGCAAGCTACTCAGCTTCATCGTATCGCATCGAGGCATCGAGGCCAATCTAGAGAAAGTCAATACAATCATGAACATGGCACCCCCGACTAGCTAGAAGGACGTCCAAAAGCTGACAGGCTGCATGGTGGCACTCAGCCGATTCATCTCCCGACTAGGCGAACGGGGCATGCCCTTCTTTAAATTACTGAAGAAAGCAGATAATTTCCAATGGACTCCCGAAGCCTAGCAAGCCTTCGAAGACTTCAAGAAATTTCTCACATCTCCACCAGTGTTGGCATCACCTATGCCCCAAGAGCCTTTAATGCTATATCTAGCGGCAACGACTCAGGTAGTCAACACGGTGTTGGTGGTCAAGTGATCCGAGCTGGGTCATATACAAAAAATTCAACGGCTAGTCTACTTCGTCAGCGAGGTCCTAGCCGACTCAAAGATGAGATATCCTCAGGTCCAGAAGCTGCTATATGGCCTACTCATCACTGTTCGGAAGCTGGTCCACAATTTCTAGTCACATCAAGTCACGGTGGTCACATCATATCCACTCGGTGACGTCCTCCACAACTGTGAGGCCACCGGCCGAATCACCAAATGGGCGCTCGACTTGATGGCGTTCGACATCAACTTTCAGCCACAGACAGCAATCAAATCTCAAGCTCTAGCCGACTTTGTGGCTGAGTAAACAGAAGTTCTGTGGGACCCCAAATAGGACCCTCTGTGTACACGTACTAGCCTAGGATCACGCTAGCACACACAGTCACAAGAATAATATCACAGCCAACATCATGAAGGAAACCAAACTATTTATTAATAAATTAACTGTGACAAAGCCTTATGGCTAAAGTTTACATTTATTATGCCATGAAGGGCCTAAAGAAAAAAAGATAACAATGGAAATAAAATAAATACGTGGAAGCTCCATTTAACATGCCACAGGCAGTCAACTGGGGCACAGGCCTATTCCTCGTCTTCAGCAGCAAACTCCTCTAGAAACAGCGGAAACCTTTCTTCTGGAATTGGGGGGAATTGCAAAGTGAGTACATGGAATACTCACCAAGTATACGGAAATATGCATATGCACAGCTGACAAAGAAAGGCTAAGGCTATTTTGCATAACACAGCAGTTGCAGTTATAAACAATTTATAAACAGAGATAAAAACAACACTTTAAATAACGGGTGTTACCATCCAACCATCCACACAGGACTTGTCTACACAGGACCACATAGCTAAATTCATTTTCCTGCACACAGCATCATTACCATCCCTTGTTTTTGCAAACTACTTCTCATTTGAATTCACCGATCATGTCCATGACCACGGACGTGGCTCTATGAATAGATTAGTTAAACACTCTGCAGAGGTTGTACAGCTTTACCCACAAGATACATCATCCTCTTAACGGCCATGCGCAAATATCACACTTCTCACTGTGTGCGGCCAAGGAATCTGTAACAAGGCTTTTTAGAAACTCTGCCTCAACACTGCCTTCCCCCATGAGACACCTTTCCCTCACACAGACAAGAAAATACCCATGGCTAACCATAAAACCTATCATCTATCCACATGGGCCGGCAGTGCCAAGACTTGGAATCCTACTAGGCCAGATCCTTCCCATTAGGGCATGTGGTTGTACGTTAGGCTCAGATCATTGGCTTATGAAGTGAAGTCCTTAACTGACCAGGGCAACTTTCCAAAACTACAATAGTACATAGCTTCACATTAGGCTCACACAGAGACCTAACCTGGTAAGGATCACACAGGTACCTCACCCTCTTACTAGGTTCACACAGAACCACCCATCACCCCAGTCCAAAACATTTTATCTGCCCGTTGTTTACTACACGATGCAACCCATGCTACCGGAAAGATAGCACACAGCCACACAGCTCAAATAAAACAGTGATAAGTATATCATTAATCATTATTATATTTTGCTTGTAAAAGGACTTGAGTGGGGCTAAGCATTTACTACTCTACCCTGAGTTGACCCCTATGTTCAACTCACAAAGGCTAGGGTGACAAGGTATCACAGGATATTCAATAGTCAAAGGCATGGAATAACCACAATTAGGTCATACTACCCATCGATAATTTATAAATAAAAATAATGCATGTTTCGCAATAAAACAGTTTATAAATTGGGTCCAATATGTTCAAAGGGTGCACTTGCCTTGCTCAAGGTACTGTCCTTGCCCTGCGTCTTCTGCGGCGAACTGCTCCTCGGCTTCTGCGTCTATATGTTTGCAACAAGAAACAAATAAATAACAAGAAAACAGCCAAAATAACATCAATTAAAATAACCAACTGAACCAGGAGGTAGAGCTCAATTTTAGAAGAATTTTGGAAAAAGAACGGGTCGAATCGGAGTCTGGATGGATGAGATATGAACTCCAGAAGTTTGAGAATCAGGAAAATCCGAGGGTAAAAGAGAAGGAATATTCCCTGGATTTTAAATTCGGGAATTGAATTGTTTTTGTGGAGAAAAAGGAGCGGGGACCAGTGGTCAGTGGGATGGTTCATGATGGACTCGGTCAATGGACCAGAAGAATGAGAGGTTCGGTGGACATGACGACATGGACGCCACGTGGTGACACGTATACCGGATTGGATGATGTGACGATGATGTGATGATGACAGAGCAAGATTTAGGGCTGACGTGGTGAGGTGATGTGGCCAGATTGGATTAAAGAAAACCTATGGCTGAGATTCAATCTAGGAGATCCAACGGTGTAGATCAAGGAGAAAAACCTAGCCACAGGACCCACATGTCACTGGACCCACATGGGGGACACAAAGTCTGGCTGCCAGCCGGCTGCTTCGGCCATGGCCTGGGCGGCGGCATAGGGTAGCGCAGGGGTGGCGATCCAGTGGCAGCGGCAGACCGGGCGGTGGCGGCGGACCGGCGGTGGCGTCGTCGTCGACCAGGAACAGGAGGCAGCGGGTTCGGCTGGCGAAACAGGACGTAGGTGAGGGCAAGGAAGGAAGACGGCGCAGGGTGGCGGTGCTCACCGGCGGCATAGGTGGCTCGGCGCGGTGGTGGCGTGTCGGCTCGGTGCGGCTACGGAGGAGGATGGCGGCGGCGCTGGCTTCGGGAGAAGAGGAAAAAGATGATGGCTGCACAAATATATATAGGGGTGGCGCGGCGGCTAGGGCGGGCGGCGCAGCTCGGGCGGAGGAGGCACGGCGGCGCGGGAGCAAGCCGGGCCGGGCAGCCAGGCGGCGTTGGCGCGGCCAGGCCGCAGCGCAGGAGTAGGCCAGGCCGGGGCACGGCGCAGGCCATGGCAGCTAGGCCGGCCGCGAGAGGAGGAGGCAGGCCTTCGGCCTCCCTGCCGAAGGGAGAAGAAGAAGGAGCAGAGGAGAGAAAGAAAGGAAGGCAGGGGCTAGGTGGAAAAGGGAAAAGAAGAGGGAGGAAGGGAAAAAGAAAAGGGAAAAATGCAGGGTTTTTGCAAAAAATTGCCGAATTCGGACCCTTTGAAATTGTTGGAATTATTTGTAGAATTTGGGAATGAAGTTGGACCTCTGGGGAAACTAGAAATTGATACGGATGTGAAAATTTAGAGTCTTGGAATCAGGGGGAAAATAAATTGGAAAATGAGCTCCACTTCCAAAATCAAAATAAACCCGATTAAGAAAACGAAAACAAATCACACCGTAATTAATTATTTAATCATATTAAATCCTTTTTATTACGAAATTTTTCATTAAGCTATTTGAGGCGAATAAACCCGAGGTGGATTTTCGCAAATCGGCAACAAGAACGGAAAACGAAAAAAATTCGGACGTGACAAACCTACCCCCCTTAAACGGAATCTCGACCCCGAGATTCGGATAGGCTTGGGAACAACTCGAGAAACTCTGCCCTCAGATCATCTTCATGCTCCTAGGTGGCTTCTGCTTCTGTGTGATGACTCCACTGAACCTTACAGAAACGGATGATCTTACTCCTCGTGGTTCGCTCTGCCATCTCGAGGATCTTGATTGGATGTTCATGATATGTCAGATCTGGTTGCAATTCCACTGCCTGCAACGGGGTTTCTTCTTCTAGCACCCGAAGACACTTCTTCAACTGCGAGATGTGGAACACATCATGGATCCCTGACATTGATGGCGGTAGCTCCAACTGATACGCAACTTCTCCTTGACGAGCAACGATCTTGAGCGGACCTACATACCTCAGGGCAAGCTTTCCTTTCACATGAAACCTCTTGGTTCCTCTCAATGGGGTTACCTTCAAATAGACATAGTCCTCCTTTTCAAAAGTTAAATCCCTACGACGGTTGTCTGCGTAACTCTTCTGTCGAGACTGAGCAACCTTTAGTCTATCCCTGATCAAAGCAACTTTCTCTTCGGCTTCGCGGATCACATTGGGTCCAAAAACCATTCTTTCTCCTATCTCATTCCGATTCAAAGGTGTTCTACATGACCACCCATATAAAGCTTCCAACGGTGACATCTGTAGACTCGCCTGATGGCTATTGTTGTAGGAGAACTCGGCATAGGGTAAATTCTTATCCCAACTAGAAGCACAGGCTAAAGCACAAGCTCGGAGCATATCCTCCAAAATCTGATTAACTCTCTCTGTCTGCCCATTAGTCTATGGGTGATATGCGGTGCAGAAATTGAGATGAGTACCCATTGCCTCATGCAAAGCATGCCAGAAGCGAGAGGTAAACTGAGTCCCTCAATCTGAGACTATCTTCCTGGGCACTCCATGCAAGCACACTATCCGATTCACATATAGTTCTGCCAACTTGTCTCCTGAGTAAGTTACTTTGATTGGAATAAAGTGAGCAACTTTGGTGAGACGATCTACAACAACCCAAATGGAATCATATCCTGACTGAGTCTTGGGCAAACCTGTGATAAAATCCATGCCAATCTCATCCCACTTCCATTCTGGTACCTTCAATGGTTGTAAAAGTCCAACGGGTCATTGATGTTCTACCTTGACTCACTAGCAAACATCACAAAGTGCTACATACTCTGCAATCTCTCGTCTCATGCTGGGCCACCATAATTTGCCCTTGAGGTCTTGATACATCTTGGTACTACCGAGATGGATGGCATAACGGGACTCATGTGCCTCTGACAAGATAAGTTTCTTGAGTTCTGGCTGATCCGGTACAACTAACTTCTCCTGCAGCCATATAACACCATTCTCATCCTCAACAAATCCTATGGCTTTTCCTTTCTTCATGTTGAGTTTGATGTCTTTGACATTTGCATCATCCTTCTGAGCTACCTTGATCTGATCTTCCAAGGTGGGCCTGACCTCTAGGTTAGCCACATACCCTTCTGGCACTATCTCCAAACTCAACCTTTCAAACTCCTGAAAGAGTGATAATTAGCTCTCTTGAATTTCCAAGTTGCTGCAGTAGACCTTCCTGCTCAGGGGATTGACAACAACATTTGCCTTTCCTAGGTGGTATTAGACTCTTGTGGTCTGTATACACCTCACATCGGTTGCCTATCAGGTAATGCCTCCATATTTTCAGTGCGTGTACCACTGCGGCAAGCTCCAAATCATGGGTCGGATAATTCTCCTCATGTGGGCGTAGTTGTCTTGAGGCATAGGCAACCACTTTGCCCTCCTGCATTAGAACACAACCAAGTCTTGTACGAGATGCATCACAGTAGATGTGAAACACTTTGTGGATATCGGGCAAAACCAACACTGGTGCTGATGTCAAACTCTTCTTCAAGGCTTTAAAGCTGCGTTGACACTCTGGTGTCCACACAAACTTCTTCTCTTTCTTCAACAATTGCGTCAATGGACGAGCAACCTTGGAGAAACCTTCTATGAATCTTCTATAGTAGCCGGCCATACCAAGAAAACTGTGAACCTGTGTCACAGTCTTGGGCGGCCACCAGTTGATAACCATACTCATTTTCTTTGGATCAACTGCAACTCCAGTGGCAGTCACAACATGTCCAAGGAATTCAACTTCTTTCATCTAGAACTCACACTTACTGAACTTGGCATACAATTGGTGTTCTCTTAGTTTTTCCAAAACAAGCCTCAGATGATGCTCGTGCTCTTTCTCATCCTTGGAGTAGATGAGAATATCATCAATGAAAACAACAACAAACTTGTCCAAATATTCCATGAATACCTTATTCATCATGTTCATGAAATAGGCAGGGGCATTTGTCAACCCAAAAGACATAACTGTGTACTCATAGAGCCCGTATCTAGTGGAAAATGCCGTCTTAGAGATATCCTCGGGTCTGATCCTAAGCTGATGATACCCTGATCTAAGATCAATCTTGGAGAATACACCTGCTCCTTTCATCTGATCAAAGAGATCATCAATCCGTGGCAAAGGATACTTGTTCTTGATGGTTACATCATTCAAGCAACGATAATCAACGCACATTCTCTTAGTCCCATCTTTCTTTTCAACAAAAATAACTGGGGCTCCCCATGGCGATGAGCTAGGCCTCACAAAACCTTTCTCTTGTAACTCTTGTATCTGCTTCTTCATCTCCACTAACTCATTAGCTGCCAAACAGTATGGCCTCTTGGATATGGGCGATGTCCCTGGAGCTAGATCGATGACAAACTCAATGTCTCTATGTAGTGGCATGCCTGGCAGTCCTTCAGGAAAAACATCTAGATATTCTCTAACAACTGGTACTCTCTGTATCTCAGAGATCTCCATGTGGTGCACTACGGCTTCTTTCCAAGGGGGATTAGCTAAGGCATTGAAATTCACTCTCTCTCCTTTAGAGTTTTCTAAAGTGTTCGATCGACTTCCACAATCTAACACTGCCTTGTGGGTCTGCAACCAGTCCATCCCTAGGATGACATCAAGCTGGGGTGTATCTAACATAATCAGGTTAGCAAAGAACTCTACACCCTCTATTTCAATTTTCACTCTTGGGCAACCTGTTTGGGTTCTCATTTCTGACCCCGGGGTTTGGATAAGCAAGGAGCACTTAAGAGGTTTGGTGGGAAACTGATGTTGAGAAGCAAAAACCCGAGAAACAAACGAATGCGAAGCTCCAGAATCCAATAAAACTGTTGCAGGTATAGAGAGGTACTAGGAAGGAGAGAGCAGCTCTAAGAAGAAGGGCAACTAATGGGGTAGAATAGCACATCCAGACCAAAGCAATAGCACGACAAACCGGAAAAAGAAAGAACCAAAAACCAAAAACTTAAAAAAAACAAACAATGCCTCTAACACACAACCTTAACGACTTCCTAACGTGAACTACTAACTATAGGCAAAGCGACCCAAAACAAGAGCCACTTCTACAGCTAAACCCTGATCCGCGACGAAGCTTCACGAGACCCAAAGCATCATTGGTGTAGATCCTCCTTCCATGGCTGACGGTAGAAATTAAAGCAGGTAGGGGAAGATTTCTGAAAAAGGGAAGAGTCAAGAAAGAGTAAGTAAAGAAGGAACAAATTATATTGTTTTGTGATTCTTTTGAAATAGTTTTGAAGTACGACCAGGCTAACTAAGGCTGCGACCTACAGTCGACGCGGCTCTGATACCAACCCTGTGGGACCCCAAACAGGACCCTCTGTGTACACGTACTAGCCCAGGATCACGCTAGCACACACAGTCACAAGAATAATATCATAGCCAACATCACGAAGGAAACCAAACTATTTATTAATAAATTAACTGCAACAAAGCCTTATGGCTAAAGTTTACATTTATTATGCCACGAAGGGCCTAAAGAAAACAAGATAACAACGGAAATTGTTGACGCCGAAAACCCGCCGGGGGCCGTCCGGCGTCTGGGAGACACACGAAGGCCTAGGAGATTTGCTTCACTCTAGTGCAGGTCCTAAAATCTTGAGGTTCGTAGGCGTGCCAGTCAATTTGACCCTGCAATTAACAAGGAGAAAAGATGCCAAATTCGTGAGCCAATCGGCTGGAAGCCGGCTTGGACTCATCTCATCGGCCGATGGCCGATATGCATTGTAGCACTTATACATCGACTCGAAGCCGATGATGGCATGAGCAATAACATAATAATAAACAAGTATTAAACTAGCCGATCATCGAAAAGATGCTCAAAAAACCGGCTGTAGACTTGGTAAAGTAAGCAAGCAGGATGCGTAAGTAAATAGATTAAAAGAAGTCCAGCCGATCGTGGCTAAAGTTACTAGTATCGCTGCGAAGATACTGCTCGCGCCCGTGCCCGAGCCCTTGCTCTCATCTGTGCCCAGGATCTTCCTCCGCTGTCCGTATCCGTGCCCGGGGTTCTTACCTATGCCCGTGCCCGGGTCCTTACCTGAAGTCGTGCCCGGGAACTTGACTGAGGTCATGCCCGGGTCCTTACCTGAGGTCGTGCCCGGGAACCTACTTGTACTCGCGCTCGGATCGGCAGAGTAAACCAATCGACTAGCCCTTAGCCGATGGTAACAGTAATGCAGGCAAGAATATATAACAAGGCAAGCAGTATAATCGGCTATATTTAATAAGAGATAACTTATCGGCTAAGCACTCCGATAACAACATCGCATAAAACCCATCGGCTTATTAAGAGCAACGTTATTATTGTCAGTCTAGTAGATCGGACCCAACCGTTGCAGCATAGACTGATAATGATAACGAGATCTCGATAGGCCGATAGATCTGATGCAATCGTGATGCTAAAACATGATAACTTACCGGCTATACACCCCGATAAGACGCTTGCGCATAAAGTATCAACCTAGCAGGAACGATTTATCGCTAGCAGTTTAGTAGGTCGGACCTAACCGATGCAGCACAAACTGATGATAAATCGCTCCCAGTAAGCCGATACGATCTACGCACGCGTGATGTGATATACCTAATCAATCTATGAGATCAAACTGAACTGATGCAGCCATAGATAAAATAAATATATCGTGGTAAGCCGACTACTATAAACCGACTAGAATATCGGACCTAACCGAGGAAGTCCTAGCTGATAGGTAGCCGGGGTGACGAGACTTACCCTCTCGCCGGAGTTCGGACCTAACCGATGCAGCCCGGCTCGAGAAGCAAGATCCCGTCGGAAGGGTGGTGATGCACCGAATTTGTATTGATCGAGTGATAATTTACAAGGTCCCCGGGCGTACGTATTTATACCCCGAGTTACACGAGTCCTTATTGGACACGGTACATGATTTCCTAATTATAACAGAAAATGCTAATAAGCCCCGACCGTACACGAGGTCAGGTTTCCTAAAGATAAACACTTGCCTAATTAATAGATACAGTAAATAACTGCCATGCTGCGGTCTTCACGGCTCCTTCCCGGAATCGGTCTCTTCTGGATCAATTTATGTTAGTTGACTGCAATTTTCCCTTTGACCGAATCTGATACAGGGCCTTACCAAATTTTGGCGTCAACAGAAATAAAATAAATATGTGGAAGCTCTATTTAACATGCCACAGGCAGTCAACTGGGGCATACGGCCTATTCCTCGTCTTCAGTAGCAAACTCCTCCGGAAACAGCGGAAACCTTTCTTCTGGAATTGGGGGGAATTGCAAGGTGAGTACATGGAATACTCAGCAAGTACAAGGAAATATGCATATGCGCAATTGACAAAGAAAGGCTAAGGCTATTTTGCATAACACAGCAGTTGCACTTATAAACAATTTATAAACAGAGTTAAAAACAACACTTTAAATAATGGGTGTTACCATCCAACCATCCACACAGGACCACATAGCTAAATTCATTTTCCTGCACACAGCATCATTACCATCCCTTGTTTTCGCAAACTACCCCTCATTTGAATTCACCGAGCATGTCCATGACCGCGGACGCGGCTATCCGAATAGATTAGTTAAACACTCTGCAGCTTTACCCACAAGATACATCATCCTCTTAATGGCCATGCGCAAATATCACACTTCTCATTGTGTGCGGCCAAGGAATCTGTAACAAGGCTTTTTAGAAACTCTGCCTCAGCACTGCCTTCCCCCATGAGACACCTTTCCCTCACACAGACAAGAAAATACCCATGGCTAACCATAAAACCTATCATCTAACCACCTGGGCTGGCAGTGCCAAGACTTGGAATCCTACTGGGCCAAGTCCTTCCCATTAGGGTATGTGGTTGTATGTTAGGCTCAGATCATTGGCTTATGAAGTGAAGTCCCTAACTGACCAGGCCAACTTTCCAAAACTACAATAGCACACAGCTTCATATTAGGCTCACACAGAGACCTAACCTGGTAAGGATCACACAGGTACCTCACCCTCTTACTAGGTTCACATAGAACCACCCATCATCCCAGTCCAAAATATTTTATCTGCCCGTTGTTTACTACACGGTGCAACACATACTACCGGAAAGATAGCACACAGCCACACAACTCAAATAAAACAATGGTAAGTACATCATTAATTATTATTATATTTTGCTTGTAAAACGACTTGAGCGGGGCTAAGCATTTACTAGTCTACCCTGAGTTGACCCCTATATTCAACTCACAAAGGCTAGGGTGACAAGGTATCACAGGATATTCAATAGTCAAAGGCATGGAATAACCACAATTAGATCATCTACCCATCGGTAATTTATAAATAAAAATAATACATGTTTCACAATAAAACAGTTTATAAATTGGGTCCAATATGTTCAAAGGGTGCACTTGCCTTGCTCTAGGTACTGTCCTTGCCCTGCGTCTTCTGCGGCGAACTGCTCCTCTGCTTCCGCGTCTATATGTTCACAACAAGAAACAAATAAATAACAAGAAAACAGCCAAAATAACATCAATTAAAATAACCTACTAAACCAAGAGGTAGAGCTCGATTTTGAAAGAATTTAGGAAAAGAACATGTCAAATCGGAGTCCGGATGAATGAGATATAAACTTCGGAAGTTCGAGAATCAGGAAGATCCAAGAGTAAAAGAGAAGGAATATTCCCTAGATTTTGAATTTAGGAATTGAATTGTTTTTGTGGAGGAAAAGGTGCGGAACCACGGGTCAATGGGTTGGTTCATGATGGACTCGGTCTATGGACCAGAAGAATGAGAGGTTCGGTGGACATAACGACGTGGACGCCACGTGGAGACACGTGTACCAGATTGGATGATGTGACAATGATGTGGCGATGACAGAGCGAGATTTAGGGCTAACGTCGCGAGGTGATGTGGCCAGATTGGATTAAAGAAAACCTACGGCTAAGATTCAATCTAGGAGATCCAACGGTGTAGATCAAGGAGAAAAACCCTGCCGCGGGACCCACATGTCACTGGACCCACATGGGGGACACAGAGTCTGGCTGCCAGCTGGCTGCTTCGGCCACGGCCTGGGCGGCGGCACAGCGTGGCGTAGGGGCGGCGAATCGGCAGTGGCGATGTCGGCGAGCGGCGGCGGACCGGGCGGTGGTGGCGGCGAACCGGCGGCCGGGAACAGGAGGCGGCGGGTTCGGCTGGCGAAATAGGACGCAGGCAAGGTTGAGGAATGAAGACGGCGCAGGGTGGCGGTGCTCACCGGTGGCGTAGGCGGCTCGGCGCGTCAGCTCGGTGCGGCTGCGGAGGAGGCACGGCAGCTAGGGCGGGCGGCAGTGTGGGCGGCACAGCTCGGGCGGAGGAGGCACGGCGGTGCGGGAGCAGGCCGGGCCAGGCAGCCAGGCGGCGTCGGCGCGGCCAGGCCGCGGCGCAGGAGCAGGCCGGGCCGGGGCACGGCGCAGGCCACGGCAGCTGGGCCGGCCACGAGAGGAGGAGGCAGGCCTTCGGCCTCCCTGCCGAAGGTAGAAGAAGAAGGAGCAGAGGAGAGAAAGAAAGGAAGGCAGGGGCTAGGTGGAAAAGGGAAAAGAACAGGGAGGAAGAGAAAAAGAAAAGGGAAAAATGCAGGGGTTTTGCAGAAAATTGCCGAATTTGGACCCTTTGAAATTGTTGAAATTATTTGCAGAATTAGGGAATGAAATTGGACCTCCGAGGAAACTAGAAATTGATACGGATGCAAAAATTTAGAGTCTTGGAATCTGGGGGAAAATAAATTGGAAAACGAGCTCCACTTCCGAAATCAAAATAAACCCGATTAAGAAAACAGAAACAAATCACACCATAATTAATTATTTAATCATATTAAATCCTTTTTATTACGAAATTTTTCATTAAGCTGTTTGAGGCGAATAAACCAGAGGTGGATTTTCGCAAATCGGCAACAAGAACGGAAAACAAAAAAATCCGAACGTGACAAGTTCAGACGCCTACAACAATAGACAGGCTAGAGTACTAGACAATGCACTTCGACGGTCCTCTATGATCGGCGGCACCGAGGCCGGCGTCGTTCTGACGTCACCCACCAGTGAAAAACTCAAGCACGTTCTCCGGATCCACTTCCCGGCTTCCCACAATGTCGCCGAGTACGAGGCACTCATCCACGGTCTCCGTATTGCTATATCACTCGGCATCCGCCGACTGGTTGTGCGTGGAGACTCCCAACTCATGGTGAACCAAGTCATGAAAGACTGGACATGCCTTGACGATACTATGGCGGCGTACTGTGAGGAGGTCCGAAAGCTAGAAAACAAGTTCGACAGGCTGGAGATAACTCATGTCCTACGACAATACAACGATACTGCAGACGAATTGGCAAACATGGGATCCAAGCGAGAAGTGGTCTCAACTGGGATCTTTGTCGAGCAACTAATAGAGCCATCAGTCAAGAAGAAACCAGTGCCAACACAATCAGGAGATGAACAAATCAAACATCGAAGCATATGTTTCCTAGTCGTCGAAGAAGACCTATACCGAAGAAGGGCATCCTGTGTCCTCATGCACTGCATCACACCCGACGAGGGCAAGTAGATTCTGCAATCGATCCACTCAGGCATATGTGGCAACCATGCCGCATCCAGGACGTTAGTTGAAAAGGCTTACAGGCAGGGATTTTCCTGGCCAACAGCAGTAACAGATGCTAAAGACATAGTTTGCACTTGCGAGGGTTGTCAGTTCTATGCAAGACAAACAAATCTTCCAGCCCAAGAACTCCAAACAATCCCAATCTCTTGGCCCTTTGCAGTATGGGGGCTTGACATGGTCGGACCTTTCAAGTGGATTGAGGTGAAACCTGTTGCTACCATAACAGCGGCACGAGTAAAGGACTTCATCATGAGTATATTATACCGATTCGGGGTCCCTAACCGCATCATAACGGACAACGGTACTCAGTTCACGGGCGGCGTATTTCAAGATTTCTGTGATGATTTTGGCATCAAGATCTGTTACCCTTCTGTGGCACACCCACGGAGCAATGGGCAGGTCGAGCGTGCCAATAGCATGGTCTTACAAGGTATCAAGACAAGGATATTTGACCGACTACAACCATATGTAGGGCGTTGGGTACAAGAACTCCCATCCATTCTATGGTCTCTAAGAACCATGGTTAGTCGAGCCACTGGGCAATCCCCTTTCTTCCTAGTCTACAGTGCCGAAGCTGTGTTACTAATCGAGTTAGAGTTCGGCTCTCCGTGAGTTCGGGCTTACTCAGAAGATGGATCAAACAATACCCGATTGGTCGAACTAGATCAGTTGGAAGAAGCGAGGGACATCGCAATAATCTAGTCGGCAAGATATCTTCAAGGCCTACGTCGTTATCACAATCGCAATGTCCATGGCCCCGCCTTTTTGGTCGGGGATCTCATCTTGAGGAAAATACAAACCACCAAAGACAAGCACAAACTATCCCCAATATGGGAGGGTCATTCATTATCGCTGAGGTTACACGGCTAGGCGCCTACCGACTAAAGACCGAAGACGGTACCCTAGTCAGCAACTCATGGAACATAAAACAGCTACGTCCTTTCTATACCTAAGTTCTATACTTTCTCTCATGTGTATGTAGTTTTTCTCTGACTCACTACGTTGCTTGTTTCAACCGAGTAGTGAGTCGGGGGGCTACATGTATTATATGTGCTTTGTCAACAATATACGAGCTTGTTTTATCTTAGTTATGAAGTTTTGCAACGACTATGTTATGTTTGCCTGAGTATAGCTTTCTGCGGCAAACGATTTTATTAAGTTCCTATAGACTAACTTAGCGTAGACTATATAGTTGGGCAAAGCTAATGATAACTAAGTAAAACCAAGAACTCGGCGGCATTGTACACATATCTTACAAAAGATTCATATACACCGACTGCATGATGGATTGTTCTTACATTCCCAGGTCATTGGTGATCGCCTCTGCAGTTAGCCTCGCCTGGGTGATCAACTCCAACGCCTCCTCAGGTGTTGTCTCTTCGGCAAACCCTTCACCGATGGCCTCAAGATCTGCCCTAGGGTAGATCGACTTGGTCATCGCGAGGGTTTGGGCCACGCCAATGACAACACGCTCATCCAAGTACCTCTTCAGGATACTCAAGGCTCTGTTAAGGCGCGCCTGCACCTGGGAGACTATGTTGGAGCTAGTTCCCATGTGGTGAGGATCCATAATGTCAAGGAGCCCTTTCACGTACTTGGCAAGAATCTCCTGTGACTCCTTGACGACTTTGATATCCTCTGCAAAGGCTTGAAACTGGGTTTGGGCATTGGCTCTTGCAGCTGCCCAGATTCATTGGCAAGTAAACTTGTCAGCCAAAACAGCAGTCGGAGTAATCAAAGGATTGGACAAGGTCATTGTCAGAGTGAAGACTTACTGTCGTAGTTAGCCTCCACCTTGGCTTTGGCCTTCTCCAGTTTGGTCTTTTCTTTCTTGAGTTTGCCTTTGGCCCTTTCCAGCTCGGCCTTGTCTTTCTCGAGTTTGGCTTTGGCTTTCTCGGCCTCCTTCAGATTGGTTTCCCCCTCTACCCGGGTCTTCAACTTAGCTTTGAGGGCTGTATATCAGAATAGTCAAGAGCTCGAGATTACAGTCAAGACACAACTGGGCAGTCGGGAAATAACAAAGCTGGAGAAATATACATGGGACTTAGTTAGGACGACAAATATAGGAGACTTACTTCTGATCTTGTCAGCTAAAGCCCAATTCTCATCCCTGAGCTGGTCAACTGCTCCCCTCAGCCAAGTCTCCCTCTCCTGGCTAGACCGCTCCAAGTTGGCCTTCGAGGTCTGTAGTTGGCCCAATTGTTGGAGCTGGGGGGCGAGCTGGGTCAGGACCTCATTTATCTTCTCTGAGTGGTCGACGATCTTTTACTCAGGGTAAAGCAGAGCAAAGCAGAGTCAAGCGGTGGAATACTAGAAATAAGAGAAGTCGTCGGGAACTCAACATTGCAAGGCTCGCTACACACCTGGACCCCCCGGGACGCGGCGATTGCGGTACGAAGAAGAACTTCACGCTCCCTCTCCACTGCCTCTTCATCATGCTCGTAGCATTTCACAGTTCCCTCGGGAGATACCCAATGGAATGTTCTCGAGAACCTGCGACGAGGGGCTTCAAGCCTAGGGAGATCTGTTTCCTCTGAAGACGACGAAGACACAGACGGTGACATGGTCCTGGCCCCTGACTCGGTAGCTAGTGGGGCTTCGGGGACTCGCTCGGGGGCTGGAGAAGTAGCTTCAGTATCTGCCCCTTGGTCAGCTGGCGGTAGCGGCCCTCCTATCGGAACCGCCTCAGTCTCTATAGCTAGGATGGTCACCGGCTCTGCAGATGAGCTCGCTGTGGTTGGCTCGGCTGGGGCTGGCTCCACAACAGGAGCAGCCGATGTGATCTCCTTGAGATCGATATTGGCTCATTTTCTATACGATGAGTCAAATGTCAAGATATTACTATACTGAACAAGATTTTTAGAAGATCCAAAAGTTACTTACCTCTTGGAGGTTTTGTACTTCCATCCGGGGGTTCCAGATGTCGGCAGTGGAGGGCTGCCGGCTGTCGGGCTGGATGGCGCGGCAGTCGGCGGTGGCATCCTTATCCTAGTCGGCCCAGTTTCTGGTGCGGCCGGATGGGGCACTGGGATGCTCGATGGTGCTGCCTTATGGTTCGGTGATGATCTTGTACTCGGCGATGCTGTCCTTGGACTTGATGTTGCTGAGCCTGGTGGGGCTGGTCTTGGCCTTGGACTCACCGGCCTGGGAGCTGTGCTGGCGGTGTCTTTGACTTTCAGGCTCCCGGCTGCAGCACTCGGCCTACTAATTTTCTTCTTGCTCGGATCTTTGACAGGTTTCTTCCTCGGTCTCTTGGAGCTGGGCTGGGCAGCAGAAGGACTCAACGGCCTTTTCTTCGATTTCACAGCCGACAAAGTTTGGGAGTCTTCATCAAACTCCTTACATTCCTACAAGTGGTTCAACAGCATACATCACACATTGCAGAGCAATCCTAGATACACGTCTACAAGCATTCATCACAGATGGACAACAAGCTAACAACAGCAAGAGTTACCCCTGGACAAGGCCTTTTTTGGCTGTAAGCCGGCGTGGCACGCTCGGCATCTTCTATCTCGACCACTCCGCTGGCAAAATAATCAAGCAGGATATCGGTCACCTTGTGCTTGTCGGTCAGGTCGGGATATTCTCGGCTGGGATCGTCTTTGCCCATAAATCCTAGCCAAAGTGGCTCCTCAACTTTAGTGGCCTGATGCGACAAGTCAAGAAACGCCTGGCCACCCATGGACCAGTCAATCTGGAGCTCTTCAACTTATCAATCTTACCAATCAGCTTATATACTTGGCCCATTTCCTCAAAACTGGGCACAGACGACCAGTTGGGCATGACCTCTGGAGGCAGACCAGTGAAAAGGGGGAGGCGTGGTTCAAGATTAGAACAATAAAACCACTCCCTATGCTAGCCTTTGAGGGAGGATTTTTAGGGGACATGGATATAAATCTTCTTCATCTCGCTCCTGAGCTGGATACCAGCCCCCCAATTACTTGGACTTTGCTTTTGGAGGGCTGAGGTTTGATGTGGAATAAATATCTAAACAGACTCAAATGGGGCTCCACACCCAGAAAACACTCACATAGAGTTGCAAATATAGAGATTTGCAAGATGGAGTTGGGATTCAGATTTATCAACTCTAAGTCGTAGAAGGCAAGAAGCTGGCGAAGAAAATCCGAAGACAGAAGAGAAAGGCCTCGGTCGAAGAAAGAGGCGAAAACCACAGTCTCACTAGCTTGGGGTACTGGAATCGATTCCCCTTCTGCCGGACGCCAATGGATGACTTCACGGCTCTGCAGTCTCAGCAACCTTTCTAGATACTCCAGCTTAGTCGACCCATAATCCAAAGTCAACCAAGACTCATCAGTCTCCTCCGGGATTTCTGATGCATTTGGCATGGCTCAAGGCGAGGAAATTTGGGGGAAATGTGATTGAGAACTTGGAATGGACGCGGAGGAGCGGGATCGCCCGAGTTTCGAGTGGGAAGCGCTAGCAATGGCGAATCCTAGCGAGGCGAGGTGTGAAATTTTGGCGCGGAAGCTGGAAGACGAAACGATTGGTGGATTGGAGAAGATGAGGGAATCTTTTCATTGGAGAAGATGAGGGAATCTTTTCTCTCTCTCCCCGCCTTTATAGAGCCTATACTGATAAGTAGGCTTGGGCCTGCAAATTTGGTACAGGGCCATCAAGATATGAGTTTCTACAGTAGCACGCTCAATGTGGGCCGCTCGCTGGCTATGTTAAAATCACAGTGCTGGTGCTACCTACAGGAACTGATTGGGTAATCAGATATGCTTCATGAAGGCCTAATTGCTGAACACATGCGTTCAGGTATCTGTATTATCCACCGGGTATTGAGAATATATCCTTATAAGGGTCACAAGCTGGTCTCCATTAAAATTGGGGATGCAGGTATCTCTCAAGTACACCTGACCACATATTGCATTAAAATCCATAAAGTGGTACTCGGCTTACAAGCTTAGCCAACAATTGACGAGCAAATTTTTTTCCAACCAACATAACGCTGAAGAGTCTAACTTCCGAGTGGTATATACTACTCGGGAAAGACTATAAACAATTCTCCCAGCTGACATGAAGTTGAAGAGTCTAATTTTCGAGTGACATACTACTCAGGAAAGACTATAAAATATTTCCGGCTGATATGAAGCTGAAGAGTCTCATATACCAGTAGTATACTACTCGGGAAAGACTACAAGATTAAAGATCTTTGACTTTATGTTTAATTGTTTCATAATTAAGCACAAAGTCGGGGCTACACCTAATAGGATTCGGCACACACTATTCATACTTCTACATGGAGCCCTTCATAGCCTCGGTACCAGCTAACATGAAGCAGGACTCGGGAAGAAGTACACGGACAAAGAGTACTCGGGAGCAATGCACTCGGGCAATCTTCACCATGGAGAATGAGCACTCGGCATCAGCTGTGACTCAACTATGAAGGTCCCAGGGGCTACTGTGGAGGCCATGGGCCCCGGGTACCTCATGACAAGCGTATGGGCCACTCGGGCAGAGGATGGGCCTAGCCTTGTAATTAGAGATATGATAGAGCTCGGCAGACTTAGCCTTGTACGGTAAGGAATATACAGTCCTAGTCGGGCAGGTTATATCTCTAAGAGGAGATCCCTTGGCCGTAGTCCGGCTGGGACTCCTACTTTGTAACCTCGTCCCCCAGTATATAAGGGGAGGCAGGGCGCCCCCTGTGGGCAAGACATAGATGTTCATCAGAACCACCACCATACATCCTCAAAGGAATACACCACAACTGGACGTAGGGTATGTTAGTGATATGCCCTAGAGGCAACATGGAGATGTTATATATATCACATACTATGTTTATAATGTATTGATTTGTTTCTTGAAATAGACATTATCATTGTTGATCAATGAGTACGTGACTTATTCATGAGACTCTTAATGTCAAATATTGCTATTTCTAAATGATCCCTGATCATATATCATATGAGGAACAAATATGATTCTAACATCAGCATATGTATTGATTGATGATCATGTCTCATAGATCACGGTATGGAGATACCAAATCGATAATATGGATATATGTTAGTGAACATATGTTGGATAGACCCGCCATGAGATACTGCAGAGATTTCATGTGTCATTAGTTAGTCTCAAGTAGTGTTTATGTAGAGTCCTTAGACTTGAGATCATCATGGTTCCCAACATACATAGTAGCTTATTTTGGGACTACTAAACACTTCTCCGTAACTGGGTAGTCATAAAAGTAGTCTTCTGGTTTGCTATGAAACATGTAGTGGGATGTGAATGATCAAGATAGAATTTGCCCTTCCTTACGGGAGAGATATCTCTGGGCCCCTCGATGTAATGGATTATGGAAGTGCATGGCCATGCTAGTGTGATTGAGGTGTCAATCGCAACTTTGTAATCCATCACAGGATCGAGAGAGTGATTGAGCTATTAAGAGAATGACACAAGTCTCGCCTTGAGCTCAATCGATATCGTGAGGCAAAGAGATATCAGTGGAAAAACTAGCGCCCTAGAGAGTGTCTCGGATCGGCATAAGGTGGTTATGCCGAATACTAGGTTATGGATCAGTGGAACAACTAGTGCCCTGGAGAGTGTCTCGGATCGGCATAAGGTGGTTATGCCGAATGCTAGTAGATTATGGATCTGATACCCCTGGGCCAGTGGAAAAACTAGAGTCCTGGAGATTGTCTCGGATCGGCATAAGGTGACCGCTGTGCGAACCCCCTTTGTATAGCGTCATATGTTCACATCGTTAGGTAGAATGCAATTCTACGTCTAACTTGTTTTTGCAGAGAATGATGTGAATTAGTATGGCCCTATAGCTTATTTGAAATGTATGAGATGTATATATGATGCATGTAACATTTGTTCATGACCTGCGTGTCATGATTTTTCAGCTTTTGTTAGCTGTCTTAATTGTATTTAATGACCTGCGTGTCGACCTTAGTGCTTGAATCCATCCTTGTAATCTTCAATTGCTAGCTATTATAGGTAGTAGCCTATACTTGAGGTTACAAGTTTTCAAGCATGGTGACCCAAAGAAGAGATGTGGAGGATGAAGATCATCTACACGTACATGGAGATGGGGATCACCATCCTTTTGGGCCATACTAATTCACAGATGTATGTGTTTATCTGTGATGTTTTCTATCTTACTCTTATGCAATTATATATGTGATATGTTGCTATGGTAGGATAGAGTCCCTCATAATAAAAAATTAGGTGTTTATGCCCTTCCATATGTTGCACCAAAAGATAATGATCACCATATTGTAGGCCTACCAAAGTAGGATGCAGTTGGTTATCATCATTATTTGGGGTAGATGTCAGACATCTACATGCGGGAGCATTTGGTTTACTTAACAAGATCATCAGAACAGGTTTGGATCTTGGGGCACAGGTTGAGGCCGGGGCATAGTGATGCCACCCAACAGGCAAGAGTCACATAGGGATGTGATTAGCAAGGTGTTGCTTACCCATGTCACCAGTTTTCTAGCCATGATGCCAAAGCTCACTAGAAATCAGTGAAATGAGGATCTTGACCCACTATGTAACTTAGAGGGAGTTTTGTTGCAAAACACATAGTGGGAGTCTTTTGTTAAATAGTTTAATAAAAGATGAACATAAACATAGTGCTAAACTTTGCATATTCTCATGTTGTAGATCATGTCAGCTAACACATCATCTAGTTCTTTTAATTTGCGATCTGTTCTTGAGAAAGAAAAACTCAATGGAACGAACTTTATGGATTGGTATCGCAACTTGAGAATTGTTCTCAAGCAAGAGCGCAAGGAGTATGTCCTTGAGACTCCTTTTCCTGAGAACTTGCCTAATAATGCTTCTGTGGCTGCACAGAGAGCTTATGAGAAGCACACAAATGATTCCCTTTATGTGAGCTGTCTCATGCTTGCCACAACGTCCTCTGAGCTTCAGAGGCAATATGAGAACACAAATGCTTACAATATCATTGTGCGGTTGCGTGGTATGTTTGAGAACCAAGCAAGGGCTGAGAGGTTCAACACTTCAAAGTCCTTGTTTGCGTGCAGGCTTGCGGAAGGAAATCCCGTCAGCCCTCATGTGATTAAGATGATTGGCTACATTGAGAGTCTGGAAAAGCTTGGTTTTCCCCTTAACTAAGAGTTGGCTACTGATGTGATTCTCCAGTCACTCCCTCCGAGTTTTGAGCCATTCATATTGAACTATCACATGAACAACATGGACAAGACCTTGTCTAAGTTGCATGGGATGCTTAAAACTGCCGATGAAACCATTAAGAAAAGCACCAGTCATGTGATGATGATGCAGAAAGGCAAGGGCAAGCCCAATGTCAAGAAATGCACGGTCAAGAGAAAGTTAACTCCCGATGAGATCGCGAGCAGATCCAAGGCCAAGCAAGACAAGAAGGGCACTGCTCCTGATGCAGTTTGCTTTTACTGCAAGGAATCAAGACATTGGAAGAGGAACTGCCCAAAGTACTTGGAGGATCTCAAGAAGAAGGGAAGTGCGACTTCCACTTCAGGTATAAATGTTATAGAGATCAATCTTGCTACTTCATCTACTGATTTTTGGGTATACGATACCGAATCAGTTGCTCACATATGCAAATCGTTGTAGGGGCTAATAAGAAGTAGAAGTTTGAGAAGGAGCGAAGTGGATCTTCGCGTTGGCAATGGAGAAAGAGTTGCTGCGGTGGCTGTTGGCACCATGCCATTGTCTTTACCTTCAGGATTAGTTTTGGAATTGAATATTTGTTATTGTGTTCCATCTCTTTCTAAGAACGTTATTTCTGCTTCATATTTCCAAGCAGAAGGTTATGACTTTAGATCTGTGGACAATGGTTGTTCTCTTTATTTCAAAGATATGTTCTATTGTCATACTCCTATTGTGAATGGGTTAAACGTTCCAAAATCTTGAAGGGGCACCGGCTCTATAGACATTAATCAAGAGGCAACGTCCTAATGATTGAATCCCACGTTTATTCTGACATTGTAGCTTGGGTCACATAAAATAAACGCATGAAGAGGCTCCATAGAGATGGTCTTCTGCACTCATTTGATTTTGAATCATTTGAAACATGTGAATCTGTTTACTTGGCAAGATGACAAGGGCACCTTTCACCGGTCAAGGTGAAAGGGCTAGTGACTTATTGGCACTCATACATACTGATGTATGTGGACCAATGAGCTCAACAGCCAGAGGTGGTTTTCAGTACTTCATAACTTTTACTGATGACTTTAGTAGATATGGATATGTGTACCTAATGAAACATAAGTCTGAATCCTTTGAAAAGTTCAAGGAATTTAAAAATGAAGTACAAAATCATTTAGGTAAAACAATCAAGTTTCTACGATGCGAGTATTTGAGCCATGAGTTTGGCAATCATCTGAAGGATTGTGGAATTGTTCCACAATTGACTCCACCAGGAACTCCTCAGTGGAATGGGGTATCTGAACGGAGAAATCGCACCTTATTAGATATGGTGCGATCCATGATGAGCCAAAGTGATCTTCTATTGTCCTTTTGGGATACACTCTTGAAACAGCCACGTTCACCTAAACAGAGTTCCATCAAAGTCAGTAGAAAAGACACCTAATATGAGATGTGGACAGGACAAACGTAGCTTGTCTTTCCTTAAGATTTGGGATGTGAGGCTTATGTAAAATGTTTGCAATCTGATAAGCTCATCCTAAGTCTGACAAATGCTTCTTTGTCGGGTATCCTAAGGAAACAAAAGGATATTACTTCTATAATCAACATGAAGGCAAAGTGTTTGACGCCCGACATGGTGTTTCTTAGAGAAAGAGTTCTCTCAAGAAGGGATAGTGGGGAGAACGGTGCAACTCGAAGAAATTCGAGAAATACTGAAAATGTTCAGCTCCTACAGAACCACAGCAGGATGAACAAAGTGTTGAGCACCTGTTGTAGACACACCAGCACCACGTAGGTCAGAGAGGTCACGTCGTGCACTTGAGAGGTACATGTTCTTGACTACTCAACAAGGGACATATGTTGTTAGACAACGATGAGCCTAAGACCTATGAAGAAGCGATGGTGGACCAGACTCTGAGAAATGGGCTTGAAGCCATGAGATCCAAATTGAATCCATGCATAGTAATCAAGTTTGGAACTTGGTTGATCCACCTAATGGTGTTTCAAAACCATTGAGTGCAAATGGGTTTTTCAAGAAAAAGATAGATATGGATGGAATGTTCACATCTATAAGGCACGATTGGTGGCCAAATTTCAAACAAATTTATGATGTTGATTATATGATGAAACTTTTTCACCCGTCGCAATGCTAAATCTATTCGGATCATTCTAGCGATTGTTGCATATTTCGACTATGAAATATAGCAAATGGATGTCAAAACAGCTTTCCTTAATGGAAATCTGAGTGAGGATGTGTACATGACACAGCCACGGGTTTTGTCGATCTATCAAATCAGCTGGAAAGATATGCAAACTGCAAGATCCATTTATGGATTAAAGTAGGTGTCTCGAGTTGGAATATTCGTTTTGATGAAGTGATCAAAGGGTTTGGTTTCATCAAGAACGAAGAAGAGCCTTGTGTTTATAAAAAGGCTAGTGGGAGCGCACTTGTATTTCTGATCTTATATGTGGACGACATATTACTGATCGGAAATGACATTCCTATGCTCCAATCTGTTAAGTCTTCATTGAAAAATAGTTTCTCTATGAAGACTTAGAGAGGCAGAATACATCTGGCATCAAGATCTATAGAGATAGATCAAGAAGGCTAATTGGATTATGTCAAGATACATACATTGACAAGGTGTTGAAATGGTTCAACATGCAGGACTCTAAGAATGGTTTCCTACCTATGTCACATGGTAATAAATCTTAACAAGAGTCAGTGTCCTAGTACACCTGATGAGCGGGATAAGATGAATGCGATCCCATATGCTTCAGCCATTGGGTCCATTATGTATGCCATGCTTTGTATACGTCCAGATGTCTCGTATGCTTTAAGTGCTACGAGTAGATGCCAATCGGATCCAGGTGAAGGTCAATGGATTGCTGTAAAGAACATCTTGAAGTACTTGAGAAGAACTAAAGATGTGTTCCTTCTCTATAGAGGTGAAGAAGAGCTCGTTGTAAATGGTTACACTGATGCTAGCTTCCAAACTGACAAAGACGATTTCAGATTACAATCTAGATTTGTGTTCTGCCTAAATGCTGAAGAGTCTAATTTTCGAGTGACATACTACTCAGGAAAGACTATAAAATATTTCCGGCTGATATAAAGCTGAAGAGTCTCATATACCAGTAGTATACTACTCGGAAAAGACTACAAGGTTAAAGATCTTTGACTTTATGTTTAATTGTTTCATAATTAAGCACAAAGTCAGGGGCTACACCTAATAGGTGCACATATTTGGCACACACTATCCATACTTCTACATGGAGCCCTTCATAGCCTCGCTGCCAGCTAACATGAAGCAGAACTCGAGAAGAAGTACTCGGACAAAGAGTACTCGGGAGCAATGCACTCAGGCAATCTTCACCGTGGAGGATGAGCACTCGGCATTAGCTGTGACTCAACTATGAAAGTCTCAGGGGCTGCTGTGGAGGCCATGGGCCCCGAGTACCTCATGACAAGCATATGGGCCACTCGGACAGAGGATGGGCCTAGTCTTGTAATTAGAGATATGATAGAGCTCGACAGACTTAGCCTTGTATAATAAGGAATATACAGTCCTAGTTGGGCAGGTTATATCTCTAAGAGGAGATCCCTTGGCCGTAGTCTGGCTGGGACTCCTACTTTGTAACCCCGTCCCCCAATATATAAGGGGAGGCAGGGCGCCCTCTGTGGGCAAGACATAGATGTTCATCAGAACCACCACCGTACATCCTCAAAGAAATACACCACAACTTGAGATCATCATGGTTCCCAACATACGTAGTAGCTTATTTTGGGACTACATCTTACCTGCATCAAAGTCTATACAAAACATACACAAAACGAAGCAAGACTCAGTACATTATGAACATGATGCACTAGGAATGTCAAACCTATCATACATGCAAGCTACATTCAAAGGAAGGCTATTTGTAGGCTTATTTTAGTGTAAAGCAAATTTTAGTTCGCAAGGTTTTGCAACGGTAGTTATTAAGCATTTAAAACATGTACAGAGGTAGGTCATTATGGTCAACATAGCAACAACATAATATCATGCCTGCTGCCCTCCATGGCATCAAACTAATAATCTCATCATCATGTATCCATAAAGAAAGTAAATCATCCATTCATAAACAAGTTGATAAATCATAAAACTATACTCAATAGGCACAACTATGTCGCTCGTGACCGTGAGCATGGCTAATTGATTAGTTTTAACTCTGCAGAGTGTGTACACTTTACACACACGATGTGATATAGTAATCATGCAAAGCATGGCATGCGATACCTGCAAAGCTCCTCTGGATTAATACAACAACATAACCCATACTACTCCGGCCTACCAAAAGTCAAGGCTAAATAATGAGTGTGGAGGCCATGGGTCCCGGGTACCTCATGAGAAGCATTTGGGCCACTCGGACAAAGGATGGGTCTAACCTTGTAATTAGGGATACAATAGGACTCGGCATACATAACCTTGTACGACAAGGAAAGAATATAGTCCTAGTCGGGTATGCTGTATTCCTAGAAGGAAAGCCCTTGGTTGGAGTTCGACAAGGATCCCTACTCTATAACCCTGTCCCCCGGTATATAAGGGGAGGCAGGGCACCCCCTGAGGACAAAGAAGAAGAATCTCACCAGAGAAACCTCAAAGGCAATACACCACAACTGGACGTAGGGTATTACCTCATCTCGAGGGCCTGAACCAGTATAAATTGTTCGTGTTCCTTTGTAGTCCATCAAGTTTAGGTCTCACGAGTAGCCCCATATTATTATTGCCGATATAAAACATCAACAGTTAGCGCGCCAGGTAGGGCATCGGCGAGATCATCTTCGACAAGCCTGATGGATTCAACCACTGGAGTCGACGGCATCAACTTCTTCCCCGGGCAAACAATCACCTTCGGGAGCCTCAACTTCGTCGCCGACAAATTTGGCAACCTCACCCTGTTTGATTCAGACCTGATCCGATCAGCCAGGAACCAAGCCGACTCCTCGCCAGTCGGCCTACGTAACACCACAGCAACCCTTGTTGACATGCTGCGGCAATCTTCAACATGCCCGGGTCTCGGGACAACTCTTTCTTTCGGTGTTCGACTCGGACTCAGCCTCAAGCCATCCGAGATCGGGCTAAGAGAGGAGGAAGAAGTCAATCCCCTGTTCGGACTCGGCAATGCCGCGGATAACTTCAATTAGCATCTGACGCGGCAAACCCGATCCCCTGGAGTTTGACTCGGATACGGCCCAGAGCCGCTCGAGATTGGATCTAGGGAGGTTGGAGTTGTAATCACCCCCATCAACTACTCTGACTCTAACTCCAAGTCGGACAGCAGTTTGGCAAGCTTCTCCCCACCCCGCGAAGTCTTCATGGCATCCAAGGGCTCTACTCCCACTCAGGAGGCACACCGACTACGCAAGCAGTAAGAGGAGGAGGCCCACTGACTGTGAGAACAATAGGAGGAAAAAGCAAGATGCCTGCACGCCGAGTGTGATGCCCGCAACGATGATCTACGAAGGGCTGGGTGGACTGCTCAATAACAAATCCTCCAAACCCGAGTCGGCGACCACGACGTCTTCATAACGCCTTAGAAAAACGACGTAGCTGCTGCAACTCTACTGGACACTCTCCAGTTTGGGCCAGATCACCAGGCCACCCCGACTATAGGAAGGATAAAAGCCATGATCACCACTGCTGCATGTCAGCAGCACCAACAGTCGGGCGATACCCTCATACTGACAAACCGGTCGGCTTCTCCAACGGCGGTCTCATCTGTCTTGACACGACACCGAGTGGCCGGCTCCAGTTAGCCGCACACGGAGCCACACCAGACGTCAGTCGGCAACCCCAACAATGACTAGCGGCGTCAACATCAAAACGACCATCGGGACAACTAGGATCTCTAAGGCCGACTACGATGTGATCTCCGGCAAGACATCAATGCACGGCACCACGAACACGAGGAAGATGAGCAGCACCGACTGGAAGACGAGAATGAGCGCTTCGGCCTCCACCACGAGTTGTGTAACCGCTATAGTCGGAGTCCGAGTCCTCGTGCAGATGAAGGAGTACCGGTCTTCACCCAAGTGCTGCAACAGGTCGACTGGCCATCGGGTTTTAAGCCGACTGGAATCGAGAAGTACGACAGGAAGACCAATCCTAAGTCCTAGCTTACGGTCTACACTTTGGCGATCCAAGCAGCTGGAGGAGATCACAAGGCCATGGCTAACTACCTCCCAGTCGCTCTAGCCGACTCGGCGAGGACATGGCTAACTGGACTCCCAAAAAGGTCAATCGGCTCCTGGGGAGAACTCCAGGAACAATTTATCGCCAACTTCCAGGGAACTTACGAGAGGCCATCTTCTAAGCATGATCTCTATCAGTTGCACCAAAGAAAGAATGAGTCTCTTCGCAAGTTCATCAAGAGGTTTTCTGAGAAGCGAAATTTGATCCCAATGATCAAGGACGAGGTCGTCATCACCGCCTTCCGCAAGAGAGTCAAAGATGCCCTAATCATTTCCAAGTTCACTCGAAAACCTCCCATTTCTGTCAAGGCTCTTTTTGATATGGCGAACTAGTATGCCGACTCGGCTGACGCGGTCGCTCAGGCTCTCGATGACAAAAAAGAGCCCCGGCAGAAGGACAAGAAAGACAACGACGAGCCTACACAGAACAAATCGGCAACCGCAAGCGGAAGTCAGATAACATGGTGGCTACCGTGGAGCGTACTCGGCTGTGACCCCTGAGGAATAATGAATACCAAAAAGTGATGAATGGGCCATGCCCCTTTCATCCAATGGGCAAGCACACGGCTAAGGACTGCTTCATGCTTAAGAAGTTTGCTTCCGAGCAGGCTATAACATCTGGCACCGATAAAGACAAGGACAAGCCAGATTCGGGCACAGCCGACGATTACCAAGATCCCCAGGCTGAGCTCAACCACATCTTTGGAGGGTCGTCTGCATATGAGTCCAAGAGGAAGCAGAAGCTTACAGTACGTGAAGTCAACTTGGTCTCTGCAGCAGACGACCCCAATACTTATGCTGGTCAGAAACGCCAATCACATTTGACCGTGCAGATCATCCCGATCGGGTTACTCATCCAGGATGCTATCCACTCGTCCTGGACCCGGTCATCAGGAGCATCAAACTGAAGAAGGTTCTCATTGATGGAGGCAATGCTCTCAACATTCTGTTCGCCAAGACGCTTGATGAGATGAAGATTACTCGTTCAGAGCTATGGCCGAGTACAGCGCCCTTCCATGAGGTAATCCCCGGCCTGTCTTCTACTCCACTCGGACAGATAACTCTGCCAGTTACTTTTGGCACGCGAGATAATTTTTGCACCAAGAATATCTGCTTCGAGGTTGCCGACTTCGAGACCATATATCACATGATACTCGGACGGTCGGCGCTAGCCAAGTTCATGGCAATGCCACATTATACCTACATGATGCTCAAGATGCTAAGGCCAGCCGGAGTTCTTTCTCTTCATAGCGATGTCAAGCAAGCCTTCACCTGGGACAAGGAGAGCTGCGAGCTGGTTCAATCTCAAGAAGCGGCAGTCAGGTGTAACAACATTCGGTTAGCCGCTACAACTGCATGCCAGGACAATCAGGTTCTGGCCAAAAAAGTAGCCATGTCAGGAATGTTTAGCGGATTCTGAAACCAAGAAGATCCCCTTGGACCCTTCCGACCCCTCCAAAACTACTCTAGTCAGGACCGGACTTGACCCCAAATAGGAAGAGTGCTCGCCACCTTCCTCCAGGCGAATAGGGACATATTTGCTTGGAAACCTTCCAACATGCCTGGTGTACCAAGGGAGGTGATCGAGCATTCCCTCAACGTTAGGCCAGATGCCAAGCTAGTCAAACAACAGTTACGGCGCTTCACACAAGACCGCAAAGATGCTATTCAGGAGGAGATAACCAAGCTCCTCGCAGCCGGGTTCATCAAAGAGGTCTACCATCTGGATTGGCTAGCAAACCCAGTCTTGGTCCAGAAGAAGAACGGTAAATGGCACATGTGCATCGACTACACCGACTTAAACAAGGCGTGCCCCAAAGATCCATTTGGTCTACCCAGAATAGATCAAGTGGTGGATTCAACTACGGGGTGTGAACCTCTCAGCTTTCTCGACTGTTACTCAGGATATCACCAAATTAGTTTGAAGGAGGTGGACTGCCTGAAGACTTCTTTCATCACGCCATTTGGAGCATACTGCTATATCACTATACCGTTCGGATTAAAAAATGGTGGAGCAACGTATCAACGAGCAATTCAGTGGTGTTTACACACTCAACTTGGGTGCAACGTGGAGGCGTATGTCGATGACGTGGTGATCAAGACAAAGTCCAAGGAAGACCTCATCGCCGACTTGGAAGAAACTTTCCAAATCTTTCAGAGATTCAAGATGAAGTTGAATCCGGAAAAGTACGCTTTCGGTGTACCGTCCGGAAAGCTACTCGGCTTCATCGTATCATATCGAGGCATCGAGGCCAATCCAGAAAAAATCAATGCTATTATGAACATGGCACCCCCCAACTAGCTAGAAAGACGTCCAAAAGCTGACAGGTGCATGGCGGCACTCAGCTGATTCATCTCCCGACTTGGTGAACGGGGCATGCCCTTTTTCAAACTACTGAAGAAAGCGGACAATTTTCAATGGACACCCAAAGCCCAGTAAGCCTTCAAAGATTTCAAAAAACTTCTCACATCACCACCAGTGTTGGCGTCACCTATGCCTCAAGAACCACTAATGCTATACTTGGCGGCAACCACTCAGGTAGTAAGCATGGTGCTGGTAGTCGAGCGAACAGAGCCAGGTCATATATAGAAAATTCAACGGCCAGTCTACTTCATCAGCGAGGTCCTAGCCTACTCCAAAATGAGATATCCTCAAGTCCAGAAGCTGTTATATGGCCTACTCATCACTGTTCGGAAGTTGGTGCACTATTTTCAGTCACATCAAGTAACTATTGTCACATCGTATCCACTCGGTGACGTCCTACACAACCGCGAGGCCACTGGCCGAATGGCTAAATGGGCACTCGAGTTGATGGCATTTGACATCATCTTTCAGCCACAGACAGCAATCAAGTCTCAAGCTCTAGCCGACTTCGTGGCCGAGTGGACAGAAGTCTAGACGACTACAAACACGGACAAGCTAGAGTACTGGACGGTGTACGTCAACGGTTCTCTACGAATCGGCGGTGCAGGGGCTGGCATCATGCTGATGTCACCCATTGGTGAAAAACTAAAGTACGTTCTCCAGATTCACTTTCTGGCTTCCCACAATGTTGCCGAGTACGAGGCACTCATCCACGGGCTCCGTATTTCCATATCACTCGGCATCCACCGACTGGTCGTACACGGGGATTCTCAACTCGTGGTCAACCAAGTCATGAAAGACTGGACATGTCTCGACGATAATATGGTGGCGTATTGTCAGGAGGTACGAAAGCTGGAAAACAAGTTTGATGGGCTGGAGATAACTCATGTATTATGACAATACAACGATGATGTAGACGAATTGGCCAACATGGGATCCAGACGAGAAGTGGTCCCAACTGGGATTTTTGTCGAGCAACTACTGAAGCAATCAATCAAGAAGAAACATGTGCTTGAACAGTCAGGGGCTAAACCTACCCTAGCAACAAATGAAGTGCTAATCATCTCTTAAGACTGGCGGAGTCCAATTTTGAAATTTCTCTTGGAAGACGAACTCCCAGAAGATCGCAGTGTAGCCGAGCAGATCAAACGTCGAAGCAAATGTTTCCTTGTAGTCGAAGAAGACTTGTACTGTCGAAGCGCATCCAGAGTCCTCATGCGCTACGTCACACCCAAGGAGGGCAAGCAGATTCTACAGTCAATCCACTCGGGTATTTGTGGCAACCACGCTGTATCCAGGACGTTAGTCGGAAAGGCTTACAAACAGGGTTTCTTCTGACTGACTACGGTAACAAATGCTAAAGACATAGTTCGCATATGCGAGGGATGCCAATTCTATGCAAGACAAACACATCTTCCAGCTCAAGAACTTCAAACAACTCCAATCTCTTGGTCCTTTGCAGTTTGGGGGCTTGACATAGTCGGGCCATTCTAAAAAGCGCCAGGAGGGTTCAAATACTTGTTCGTCATAGTGGACAAATTCATAAAGTGGATCGAGGCAAAACCCATTGTGATGAGGACATCACTAGCTCAGATATGACCATAGCTACCTTATGTATTCATCAACCAAAGGTGCATGCTTTCTACGTAAGATTTACGTGTTATATATTTGAACAGCCGTTACTGCACCATGAGTTTTGTGTGTTCTCGTTTGTAGAGATATTTGCTTGGGTGAAGGGAAAGAGACCGAGCGCAAGGAACGCATGGATGATCAAAGAAATTGATTGGGGACCAAACCAAGACCTTACCCAAGTCTACTCCTACATCACCACGTTACTTTTGGTCCATAGAAGCCAAGAGATGAAGTTCTGCATGTTTTGGATTCGGATTCGGGCCTCCTGACAACATCAACTTCGAACGGACCTAATCGCTGATCCAGAAGGATTTTCAGGGCCGATGAGTACTTGTTGGAAAGCCTATGGAGTCTACTTTCAGATGGTTTTAGTCCCACATCAAAAGTCCACCTAAGCTGTCCGGAATCATCGAAACAAGACATGTACCTTTTCCAGTCTGAGTCTGTTTTAGGCCTTGGGCCTTGTAATTGTGTCGTGGGCTAAGCCCAAGTGGTGTGCGCTCTAGGGTTAACCCTAGAACGTCCCAACTCATATATATTCAGTAGCTGTCGTCGTTTAGGGTTGGGTTTTGCTTAGATTATTCTGCCATTGCAATTTCGCTGTCTAGATCGGTTTGTAGAACCCCAACTTTGTGTGCTAAACATTCATCTACAATTTAGATTGCGTTCTTCCTTGTTCTTGTGAGTTTCTTCGATTACTTGCAGGGATAAAACCTTCGTGGTGAGGTCAACTACGTGAGAGCGTGGTTGATAACAACTAGACGTGTGGGTGTAGTGGTTGCGAGATGACGATCACTGATCGGAAGCCTCAAAACATGAACGTCTTCACGTCGCCAAATCGAACCTATCGGAAGATCGGGCACCGAGGTGCATTACATTGCTACCATAACAGCAGCACAAGCAAAGTACTTAATCATGAGGATTTTATACCAATTTGGAGTTCCTAACCGCATCATAGCGGACAGTGGTACTCAGTTCACTGGCAGCGTTTTTCAAGATTTCTATGACGACATCGGCATCAAGATCTATTATGCTTCTGTGGTACACCCACAGAGTAATGGGCAGGTCGAGCGTGCCAATGGCATGGTCTTACGAGGTATCAAGGCTAGGGTGTTCAACCGATTACAACCATATGCAGGGCGGTGGGTACAAGAACTCCCATCCGTTCTCTAGTCTCTAAGAACCACAGTTAGTCGGGCAACAGGGCAATCCCTTTCTTCCTAGTCTATGGTGCTGAGGATATGTTATCAACCGAGTTGGAGTTTGGCTCTCCGTGAGTTTAGGCCCACTCAGAATACAAATCAAATGAAGACCGACTAGTCGAACTTGATCAGTTGGAGGAAGCAAGGGACATTGCAACTATCCAGTCGGCAAGGTATCTTCAAGGCCTACATCGTTATCACAGTCAAAATGTTTGTGGCCGCGCCTTTTTGGTGGGAGATCTCATCTTGAGACCACTAAAGACAAGCATAATCTATCCCCTTTATGGGAAGGGTCATTCATTATCGCTGAGGTGACACGTCCGAGCGCCTACTGTCATGCCCGGAATTTCCATCCTAAATTCCAAACGCTTATTTGTGTATTAAATACTCGTCTAGGAATCAGCTGAGGTACACAATAACAAATTTGGTAACAAAGTACAAATTTATATTGAATAAAGTGACGAATGTATAATTATTACAGAGGCAGATGGAACCTCTCAAGCAAATAAAAAGTCTACACAACGGAATTAACTAGCGATAACGACGACTCCATAATCCACAGGCAAACTTGACTTAGACCCAGCCTAGTCCTCCAAATCTTCTCCTTCACTGTAGTACTCTTCTTCTGATGATTTGATATTGCAAGGTGAGTACATGGAATACTCAACAAGCCACACAGCAAATATGCAAGTGCATAGGATAGCAAAGGATGGCATATAGGGCTAATTTGCATAAACAACATTTAATTAAACAGTTAAGAGAGAATTAAAACAGTAGAGCAATTAAACAGTATTAAATCAACACTGTACAGCCCACCTGGCTACACAAGCCCAAACCATCCCAATCTGGATGTCACATATCTCATTTAAACATTAATTAATAAATGGGACAAATCACGAAAAACATCATTCAACTCACCCATGACCACGGGCATGGCTATTCGAACAGTTTTACTCTGGCCACTTCGCATGACACTTCGCAAAGGAGGTGTACAACTTTACCCACAAGACACAACCCCACAACATGTCACCATGCGCCTTGGCACCACCACGATACCTTGGAAAGAAGTTGCGGCAGGACACTTCGCATAACACGCCCAACAAAATGACCACCCGCCAAGTCCCCAGTAGAGGTGGCCCAACCTCTAGGCTAGAGAAACTCTTGGCTCCCAAACATATGGTCTTATTGGCACTGCCATTGTAGATTTATTAACATTACCACCTATCAACTAAACACACCCTAGTGTCTCCTACTGGGACATGCTACACTATGAGTCCAGCCATTGCCCATGCTGGCTTGTGGTTAGTACGGTGAATTCTTCACAACAGTAGCTCGTGAACCCGTCCTGTCATGCCTAGAATTTCCATCCAAAATTCTAGCGTTTTATTGTGTGTAAATCCTTGTCCAGGAATCAACCAAGGCACACATGACATAGTTGTTAGTCAAAGTAATTGTTTACATATTGAAAGTATTTATTACAGTGGCAAATGGTGCCTCACAAAATAATAAAGTTCTAACAGCAGAAATTAAACTAAAACGGCGTGACGAAACCCACTCCACTTCACTTGACCGGGCTCCCGCTTAGTCCTCCAAGTAGTCCTCCTCACTGAAGTACTCCTCTGAATGATAATTGTTGATTGCAAGGTGAGTACATGAAATACTCCACAAGCCACACAGCAAATATGCAAGTGCACCGGATAATAAAGGATGGCATAATATGGCTCAATTTGCATAAACAGCATTTAGTAAAGCATTTAAGATGGTAATAAAACTTCAGTAATTAATCAATATTATCCAATGCTATACCATTGACCAAATGGTATAGGCCCAACCACTCCAACCTAGAGCTAACCATCATTCATCCTTCAATAATAAAAATTTAATTAATGTGGGACTAATCACAGAAAACATTGCTAGGCTCACCCTTAACCGTAGGCACGGCTATTCGAATAGTTTTACTCTGGCCAGAGGTGTACCAATTCACCCACAAGACACAACTCTACAACACATCAATATGCGCCTCAATACCACCACGGTATCTCGGAAAGGAGTTGTCACAGGATTATCCATGTAACTCGAACAATAGGAGAGCCTCCCGCCGAACCTCCGGTCTCCGGTAGAGGTGATCAAGTGCCTTCCCGCAAGACGGCCCAATGCCCGAAGCATGGTCTTATTGTCACTGCCATGTGTGGACTTATATCAGCCACAAACATGCCCTGGTGCCTCCTATTGAACTGGGCACACTTCAAATTCCTGCTATCCCATCGAAGTTACTATTATAGCCCAGAAGTTATTCTATAATTTGCTAAGCATGGCTAAGCAGGGTCCTAGAGTTATTCTAGCTAACCAATAAATAAGCTAGCTAGTCACAATTATCCCTATGGAGGCCATGGGCCCCGGGTACCTCATCACAAGCATATGGGCCACTCAGATAGAGGATGGGCCTAGCCTTGTAATTAGAGATATAGTAGCACCCGGTAGACTTTGCCTTGTACAATAAGGAATATACAGTCCTAGTCGGGTAAATTGTATCTCTAAGAGGAGATCCCTTGGCCGTATCCGGCTGGGACTCCTACCTTGTACCCCTGTCCCCCAGTATATAAGGGGAGGCAGGGCGCCCCCTAAGGGTAGAAGATCATAGATCAAACAAATCCTCAAAGGAATAACATCACAACTGGATGTAGAGTATTACCTCACATTGAGGGCCTGAACTAGTATAAATCTCCCCGTGTTCCTTTGCAATCCACCGAGTTTCCATCCACCGGGTAGCCCCATATTCATATTGCCGATATAAAACATCGACAGTTGGCGCGCCAGGTAGAGGCTTCGGTGAGATCTACATCAACAAGCTCGATGGATCCAACATCAGGAGTCAACGGTGACAAATTCTCCCCCGAAGACACGATTTCATTCGGAAGCCTCGACTTCGTCGCTGACATGTTCGGCGATCTCACCTTGGCCGATGCAGATCCAATCAAACCGGCTAAGGAACTAGCTGACTCCGCGCCAGTCGACCCACAAGACACCGCAGTCACCGCCATCGATCTGCTGCGGCAATCTTCCACTTCGCCGAGCCTCAGGACAACTCTCTCCTTCAGCGTCTGACTCGTGCTAGGCCTTGAGCCAGCCTGGGTCAGGCTAGGAAGGGGAGAGATCGTCAATCTCCCGCACGGGCTCGGCAACGCTGCAGATATATATCTTGCGCGGTAGACCCGATCCCCCATGGTTCAGTTTGGATGTAGCTCAAAGCCGCTCCAGATTGGATCTAGGGAGGTCGGAGTCATCCTTACTCCGATCAACTATTCAGATTCCGACTCCAAGTCTGGCAAGTTTCCTTTTGCCCCGTGAGATCTTCTTGGCTTCAACCCCTCCACCAGAGGTACGTCGACTACAAGAGGAGCAACAAGAGGAGGCACGCCGACTATGGCAACAAGAGGAGGCCGACCGCGAGGCTTGCAACGTTGAGCTACGCAAGGCTAGGCGAACTGCTCAGCAGCAAATCCTCTAGACTAGAGTTGGCAACCACGACGTCTTCGTCACGCCACAACAGAATGTCGTGGCCACTGCAACCTTGCTGGATACACTCCAGCTTGGGCCTGATCACCAGGCCACCCCGACTAACGCCAAGATTAAAGCCATGATCACAGCTGCCACATGTCAGCAGCACCAACAGTCGGGTGAAACACTTATACCGACCAATCGGTCGAGTTCTCCAGTGGCAATTTCATCCACATCAGCGCGATGCCGGGAGGCCGGCTCAAGTTAGCCACACGAGGAGTCGCGGCAAACATCACTCGGCAACACCAACAAAAACAATCGGCGGCATCATCAGAACGATTGTCGGTTCAACCAAGACCTCCAAGTTCGTCTACAACGCGACCTCCGACAAGACATTAATGCCCAACGCCATCAACGCTAAGAGGACAAGCGCCCTTGACTGGAGGACAAGAACAAGCACTTCGGCCTCCACCACGAGCGGTTCAACCGCCACGATCAGAGCCAGAGCCCTCATGAAGATGAAGGCATTCCAGCTTTCACCCACGAGCTATAGGACGTCGACTGGCCATCGGGCTTCAAGCCTACGGGAATCGAGAAATACAACGGCAAAACCAACCCCAAATCCTAGCTCACCGTATATACTCTGGCAATCCGAGCTGCTGGAGGTGACCACAAAGCCATGGCTAACTACCTTCCGGTCGCCCTGGCCGACTTAGTGAGGACATGGCTAATAGGGCTCCCGAGGCGGTCGATCGGTTCTTGGGGAGAACTCAGGGAGCAGTTCATCGCTAACTTCCAGGGGACCTACGAGAGGCCATCTTTCGAGCACGATTTATACCAACTGCACTAGAGGAAGAATGAGTCTCTGCATGAATTTATCAAGAGGTTCTCCGAGAAGCACAACCAAATCCCAATAATCAAGGACGAGGTCGTCATCTCCACCTTCCGCAAGGGAGTAAAGGATGCCCCGTTCATCGCGAAATTCACTCGGAAGCCTCCAGCTACTGTCAGGGCTCTCTTCGATATGGCAAAAAAATATGCCGACTCGGCCGAGGCGATCACAGAGGCCCTCGACGAGAAGAAACAATCCCGGCAAAAAGACCAAAAGGCAAAAGCTAACAATGAGCCATCACAGAACAAGTTCGGCAGCCGCAAACGGAAGTCGGACAACGAGGTGGCCAATGTGGAGCGCACTCGGTCGCAGCCCCCACGGAACAATGAGTACCAAAAAGTCATGAATGGGCCTTGCCCCTTCCACCCCAAGGGCAAGCATGCGGCCAAAGACTGCTTCATGCTCAAGAAGTTTGCTTCTGAGCAGGCTTCATCATTTGGCGCCAACAAGGACATAGACAAGCCAGACTCGGGCCCGACCGATGATTTTCAGGATCCCCAAGCCGAGCTCAACCACATCTTCGGAGGGCCTTCTGCGTATGAGTCCAAGCGGAAGCAGAAGCTAACAGCACGCGACGTCAATGCGGTCTCTACAACAAACGACCCCCAATATTTGTGTTGGTCAGAAACACCCATCACCTTCGACCGCACAGATCACTCCGATCGGGTCTCACACCCGGGACGCTACCCACTCGTCTTGGACCCGGTCGTCAAGAATATTGAGCTGAAGAAGGCCCTCATAGACAGAGGCAGCGCGTTCAATATCCTCTTCGCCAAGACCCTGGATGAGATGAAAATCCCTCATTCAGAACTGCGGCTGAGTACTACGCCCATCCACGGGATAATTCCCGGCCTGTCTTCAACACCCCTCGGGTAGATAACCTTGCCGGTCACTTTCGGCACGCAGGATAACTTCTGCACAGAAAACATCTGCTTCAAGATTGCCAACTTCGAGACTGCGTACCACGCGATACTCGGATGACCGGCGCTCGCCAAATTTATGCCGATACCGCACTATACCTACATGGTGCTCAAAATGCCTAGGCCTACAGGAGTCCTCTCCCTCCGCATTGACGTCAAGCAAGCATTCACCTACGACAAGGAGAGCTACGAGTTGGCTCAATCACAAGAGGTAGCAGTCGGACGCAACAGCATTCGGCAAGCTGCCACAACCGAAGTCGAGGATGATCAAGTTTCGGCCAAAAAAGCAGCGAAGTCAGGAATTTCAACGGACTCTGACATGAAGAAGATCCCCTTGGACCCTTCTGACCCCTCCAAGACTGCTCTAGTCGGGACCGGACTCGACCCCAAATAGGAAGACGCGCTCGTCACCTTCCTCCAAGCCAACAAGGATATCTTTGCATGGAAACCATCCAACATGCCGGGCATACCAAGGGAGGTGATCGAGCACGCCCTCAACGTGAAGATAGACACCAAGGCAGTCAAGCAACGGCTGTGGCGCTTCGCTCAGGACTGGAAAGATGCTATTAGGGAGGAGATAACCAAGCTTCTCTCAGCCAGGTTCATTAAAGAGGTCTATCATCTGGATTGGCTGGCAAACCCAATTCTAGTATGGAAGAAAAAGGTAAATGGCGCATGTGCGTCGACTACACCGATCTGAACAAGGTGTGCCCCAAGGATCCATTTGGTCTACCCAGAATAGATCAAGTAGTGGACTCAACTGCAGGGTGCGAACTTCTCAGCTTTCTCGACTGTTACTCAGGATACCACCAAATCAGCCTCAAGGAGGAGGACTGCCTAAAGATGTCTTTTATCATGCCGTTTGGAGCATACTACTACATCACTATGCCATTCGGTTTGAAAAACACTGGAGCAATGTATCAATGGGCCATTCAACAGTGTCTACACACTCAGATCGGGCAAAATGTGGAGGCCTACGTCGACGACGTGGTGATCAAGACCAAGTCCAAAGAAGACCTCATCGTCTCGCATCGTGGCATCGAGGTCAACCCGGAGAAAGTCAACGCAATCATGAACATGGCACCCCTGACTAGCCAAAAGGACATCTAGAAGCTCACAGGCTGCATGGTGACACTCAGCCGATTTATTTCCCGACTAGGCGAACGGGGCATGCCCTTTTTCAAGCTATTGAAGAAAGCAGACAATTTCCAATGGACTCCCGAAGCCCAGCAAGCCTTCGAAAACTTCAAGAAATTTCTCACATCACCACCCGTATTGGCGTCACCAATGCCCCAAGAACCATTAATGTTGTATCTGGCGGCAACTACTCAGGTAGTCAGCATGGTGCTGGTGGTCGAGCGATCCGAACAGGGTCACATACAGAAGATTCAATAGCCAGTCTACTTTGTCAGCGAGGTCCTTGCCGACTCGAAGATGAGATATCCGTAGGTCGAAAAGCTGCTGTACAACCAACTCATCACTGTCCGGAAGCTGGTGCATTATTTCCAAGCTCATCAAGTCACGGTGGTCACATCGTATCCACTCGGGGACGTTCTGCATAATCGCGAGGCCACAGGCCAAATTGTGTGGAGGCCATGGGCCCCGGGTACCTCGCCACCAGCATATGGGCCACTCGGATAGAGGATGGGCCGAACCATGTAATTAGAGATAAGATAACACCCGGCAGGCTTTACCTTGTACAATGAGGAATAACAGTCTTAGTCGGATAGGTTTCTATCTCTAAGAAGGAAATCTCTTGGCCATATCTGGCTGGGATCCTTATCATATACTCCGGTCCCCCAGTATATAAGGCGAGGCAGGGCGCCCCTCAGGCCACGGAAGATCATTGATCACAAACCACCTCAGAGGAATAACACCTCAACTGGACGTAGGGTATTACCTCACATCGAGGGCCTGAACCAGTATAAATATTCTCTGTGTTCCTCTGCAATCCACCGAATTTACCTTCACCGAGTAGCCCTATAGTTTTATTGCCGGTGCAAAGCATCGACAGTTGGCGCGCCAGGTAGGGGCTCCGGCGAATTCTTCATCCGCAAATTCGATGGATCCAACAAACGGAGTCGACGGCAACAAATTCTCCCCTAGAGACAAGATTTCCTTCGGAAGCCTCGACTTTGTTGCCGACCAGATCGGCAACCTCACCTTGGCCAGAGCAGATTCAATCCAGCCGGCCGAGGAACCGGCCGACGTTGCACCAGTCGGCCCACAGGACGCCGCGATCTCCTTCAACGACTTACTGCGGTAGTCCTTCACATCACCAAGCATCGGGACAACTCTCTCCTTCGGCGTCTGACTTGCGCTAGGCCTTGAGCCAGCTCGGGTTGGGCTGAGAAGGGGAGAGATCGTTAATCACCCACACGGACTCGGCGACGCTACGGATCTACATCCCGCACAATAGACCCGATCTCCTGCGATTCAGTTTGGACACGGCCAAGTGCCGTTTCAGATTGGATCTAGAGAGGTCGGGGTCGTTCTCACTCTGATAAACTACTCGGAGTCCGACTCCAAGTCGGATAATGGTTCGAACGCCAGTTCGGACTCCAGTCTGGCGAGTTTTCTCCTCCCCCGCGAGATCTTCATGGCTTCAACACCACCCTCCAAGGTGCGCCGACTACAAAAGGAGCAACAGGAGGAGGCACGCCGACTGCAACAACAGGAGGAGGCTGATCGCGAAGCTCGCAACGACGGGCTACGCAGAGCTGGGCGAGTAGCCCAGTAGCAGATTCTCCAAACTAAAGTCGGCGATCACGTGCAACAGAATGTTGTGGCCGCCGCAACTTTGCTGGACACGCTCCAGCTCGGGCCTGATCACCAGGCCACCCCAACTATCGCCAAGATCAAGGCGATGATCACCGCCGCCGCCTGCCAACAACAAGAACAGCAGTCGGGCGACACCGTGGTGCCGACTAATCAGTCAAGATCTCCAGCAGCCGGCTCATCCACTTCAGCACGGCGTCGGGCAGCCGGCTCAAGTCGGCCACGCGAGGAGTCTAGGCAAACTACACTCGGCAATACCAATAACGACAACCGACGCCGTCACCAGTATGATCGCCGGCCTAATCAAGACCTCCGAGAGCGCCTACAACATGACCTTCGCCACACTATCAGCGCCCGGCGCCGCGAACGACGCGAAGATGAGCGCCGCCGACTGGAAGACAAAAACGAGTGCTTTGGCCTCCATCACGAGTGGTTTAACCGCCGTGGTCGAAGCCCAAGCCCTCACAAAGACGAAGGCATCTCAGCTTTCACTTGGGAGCTACAGGACGTCCATTGGCCGACTAGCTTTAAGCCCACTGGGATTGAAAAGTATGACAGCAAGACAAATCCCGAGTCCTGGCTCACCGTATATACCCTAGCAGTCCGAGCTGCTGGGGGCGACAACAAAGCCATGGCTAACTACCTCCCAGTCGTGCTAGCCGACTCGGCGAGGACATGGCTAACAGGGCTCCCGAGAAGGCCGATCGGTTCCTGGGGAGAACTCAAGGATTGGTTCATCGCCAACTTTTAGGGAACCTACGAGAGGCCGTCTTCAAAGCACGATCTTTATCAGCTGCACCAGAAGAAGAATGAGTCTCTACGAGATTTTATCAAGAGGTTCTCCGAGAAGCACAACAAGATCCCAATGATCAAAGGCAAGGCTGTCATCGCCGCCTTCCGCATGGGAGTAAAGGACGCCCCGTTCATCGCGAAATTCACTCGGAAACCACCGCCGTCTATCCGGGCTCTGTTCGACATGGCCAACAAATACGCCGACTCAGCCAAAGCGGTCGTAGAGGCCCTCAACGAGAAAAGGAGTCCCAACAGAAGGATCAAAAGGCGAAAGCCGACAACGAGCCATCTCAGAACAAGTCTGGCAACTGCAAGCGGAAGTCGGACAACGAGGTGGCCAACATGGAGCGTACTCGGTCATGGCCCCAGCGGAACAATGACTACCAGAAAGTCATGAGTGGGCCATGCCCCTTCCACCCCAAGGGCAAGCACGCGGCCAAATACTGCTACATGCTCAAGAAGTTTGCCTCCGAGCAGGCTTCATCGTCTGGCGCCGACAAGGACAAAGACAAGCCAGACTCGGGTCCGGCTGATGATTTTCAAGATCCTCAAGCCGAGCTCAATCACATCTTTGGGGGCCGCTCGTGTATGAGTCCAAGCACAAACAGAAGCTTTTAGCGCGCGACATCAACATGGTCTCTACAACGGACACCCCCCAGTACCTACGTTGGTCAGAGATGGCCATTACCTTCAATCACGCGGATCACCCAGATTGGGTCTCTCACCCGGGACGTTATCCACTCGTCCTGGACCTGGTCGTCAAAAACATCAGGCTGAAGAAAACCCTTATCGACGGAGGCAGTGCGCTCAACATCTTATTCGCCAAGACTTTGGACGAGATGAAGATTTCTCGTTCAGAACTACGGCCGAGTACTGCGCCCTTCCACGGGATAATTCCCAGCCTGTCATCAACTCCACTTGGGCAGATAACCTTGCCAGTAACCTTCGGCATGCGGGATAACTTCCGCACAGAAAACGTCTGCTTCGAGGTTTCTGACTTCGAGACTGCGTACCACGCGATACTCGGACGACCGGCACTCGCCAAATTCATGGCGATACCACACTAAACATATATGGTGCTCAAGATGCTTGGGCCAGCAGGAGTCCTCTCCCTCCGCAGCAACATCAAGGAAGCCTTCACATGTGACAAGGAGAGCTGTGAATTGGCCCAATCACAAGAGGCGGCAGTCGGGCGCGATAGCATTCGGCAAGCCGTCACAACAGAAGTCGAGCCAGATCAAGTTCCGGCAAAAAAGGCAGCGAAGTCGAGAATTTCAGCGGACTCTGACACGAAGAAGATCCCCCTGGACCCTTCCGACCCCTCCAGAACTGCTCTAGTCGGGACCGTACTCGACCCCAAATAGGAAGACGCACTTGTCACCTTCCTACAAGCCAATAAAGATATCTTTGTATGGAAACCATCCAACATGCCGGGCGTACCAAGGGAGGTGATCGAGCACGCCCTAAATGTGAAGATAGACGCCAAGCCAGTCAAGCAACGGCTGCGGCGCTTCGCTCAAGACCGCAAGGATGCTATTCGGGAGGAGATTACCAAGCTCCTCGTAGCCGGGTTCATCAAGGAGGTCTATCACCCGGATTGGCTGGCAAACCCAGTCCTGGTCCAGAAGAAAAACGGTAAATGGCGCATGTGCGTCGACTACACCGATCTTAACAAGGCATGTCCCAAGGACCCATTTGGTTTTCCCAGGATAGATCAGGTGGTTGATTCCACGGCAGGGTGCGACCTACTCAGCTTTCTTGACTGCTACTCGGGATACCATCAAATCAGCCTGAGGGAGGAAGACTGCTTAAAGACATCTTTCATCATGCCATTTGGAGCATACTGCTATATCAGAATGCCGTTTGGTTTGAAGAATGCTGGAGCAACCTATCAACGGGCCATTCAGCAGTGTCTGCACACTCAGATCAGGCGCAACGTGGAAGCCTACGTCGACGACGGGGTGATCAAGACAAAGTCCAAAGAAGACCTCATCGCTGACCTGGAAGAAACCTTCCAAAATCTTCGACGATTTAAGATGAAGTTGAACCCGGAAAAATGCACCTTCGGTGTGCCATCCGGAAAGTTACTCGGCTTCATCATCTCGCATCGAGGCTAACCCAGAGAAAGTCAACGCCATAATGAACATGGCTCCCCCGACTAACCTCAAAGACGTCCAGAAGCTGACAGGCTGCATGGCGGCACTCAGCCGGTTTATTTCCCGACTGGGCGAACAGGGTATGCCCTTCTTGAAGCTACTCAAAAAGGCGGACAACTTCCAATGGACTTCAGAAGCCCAACAAGCCTTTGAAGACTTCAAACAATTTCTCGCATCACCTCCCGTGTTGGCGTCACCTATGCCCCAAGAACCGCTAATGCTATATCTGGCGGCAACTACTCAGGTAGTCAGCACGGTGCTGGTGGTCGAGCAATCCGAATAGGGTCACATCCAGAAAATACAACGGCCAGTCTACTTTGTCAGCGAGGTCCTTGCCGACTCAAAGACAAGATATCCGCAGGTCCGAAAGCTGGTGCATTATTTCCAAGCACATCAAGTCATGGTGGTCACAGCGTTTCCACTCGGGGATGTCCTTTACAATCGCGAGGCCACCGGCCGAATCGCTAAATGGGCACTCGAGTTGATGGCGTTTGATATCACCTTCCAGCCACGGACAGCAATTAAATCACAAGCTCTAGCTAACTTCGTGGCCGAGTGGACAGAAGTTCAACTGCCTACATCAAGAGCAAAGCTAGAGTACTGGACAATGTACTTCGACGGTTCTCTACGGATCGGCGACGCCGGGGCTGGAGTCATATTGACGTCCCCCACCGGCGAAAAACTAAAGTACGTCTTACAAATCTTCCCCGGCTTCCCACAACGTCGCCGAGTACGAGGCACTTATCCACGGGCTCCGCATCGCTATATACTCGGCATACGTCAACTGGTTGTGCGCGGGGATTCTCAACTCGTGGTAAACCAAGTCATGAAAGACTGGACTTGTCTCGATGACACCATGGTGGCATACTGTCAGGAGGTTCGCAAGCTGGAAAACAAGTTCGACGGGCTAGAAATAACACATGTCCTGCGTCAATACAACGACGCAGCAGACGAGCTGGCAAATATGGGATCCAAGCGAGAAGCGGTTCCGATTGGAATCTTTGTCGAGCAACTCATGGAGCCATCAGTCAAGAAGAAACCGGCACCGGAGCAGTCGAGAGGCGAACCTACCCTGGCTACAGACGAGGTGCTGCACTTATGTCAAGACTGGCGGACTCCTGTTGTCAAATTTCTCCTGGACGACGAACTCCCAGAAGATCACAGTCAAGCCGAGCAGATCAAGCGTCGAAGCAAAAGCTTCCTACTAGTCGGAGAAGACCTGTACCGAAGGAGCGCATCCGGTGTCCTCATGCGTTGTGTCACCACCGAGGAGGGCAAGCAGATCCTGCAGTCGATCCACTCGGGCATATGTGGCAACCATGCCGCATCCAGGACGTTAGTCGGAAAGGCTTACCAGCAGGGATTTTTCTGGCCCACAGCAGTAACAGACGCCAAGGACATTGTTCACAAGTGCGAGGGTTGCTAGTTCTACGAAAGAAAACAAATCTCCCGGCCCAGGAACTCCAAACTATCCCTATTTCTTGGCCATTCACAGTATGGGGGCTCGACATCGTCGGGCCTTTCAAGAAAGCGCTAGGAGGGTTTACACATCTATTCATCGCGGTGGATAAATTCACCAAGTGGATTGAGGCTAAACCCGTTGCAACAATTACAGCGGCACGAGCAAAGGACTTCATCATGAGTATACTATACCGGTTCGGGGTTCCTAACCTCATCATCACCGACAACGGTACTCAGTTCACGGGCGGCGTATTCCAAAACTTCTGCGAAGATTTCAGCATCAAGATCTGCTACGCATCTGTGGCGCACCCACGGAGCAACGGGCAGGTCGAACGAGCCAACGGTATGGTCTTACAAGGCATCAAGGCCAGGATATTCGACCGACTACAACCATACGCGGGCCGGTGGGTACAAGAACTCCCATCGGTTCTCTGGTCTCTAAGAACCACGGTCAGTCGGGCAACAGGGCAATCCCCTTTCTTTCTGGTCTACGGTGCTGAGGCTATGCTACCAACAGAGTTACAGTTCGGCTCTCCGCGTGTCCGGGCTTACTCAGAAACTAACTCAAATAATACCCGACTAGTCGAGCTAGATCGGTTGGAAGAAGCAAGGGACACCGCAACAATCCAGTCGGCAATGTATCTTCAAAACCTGCGTCGCTACCACAACCGCAATGTCCGTGGCCATGCCTTTTTGGTCGGGGACCTCGTCCTGAGGAAAATACAAACCACCAAAGATAGGCATAAATTATCCCCAATCTGGGAAGGGTCGTTCATTATAGCCGAGGTCACGCGGCCAAGCACCTACCGACTGAAGACGGTGTCCTCATCAACAACTCATGGAATATAGACAGCTACGTCCTTTCTATGCCTGAGTTTTATACTTTTTTTATGTGTACAGTTCCTCTGACTCACTACGCCGCTTGTATCAACCGAGTAGTGAGTCGGGGGCTGCATGTATATATGTGCTGTCAATAATATACGAGCTTGCCCTACTCAGTCACGAAGCTTTACTACAACTGTCGCATTTGCCCGAGTCCAGTTTCCTACTTTGAACGATTTTATTAAGTTCTAACAGAATATCTCAGCACAGACCACACGGTCAAGTAAAGCTAATGGCGACTGAGTATGCAAGCTTGGTGGCATCGCACATATATTTACACATGTTTTCGACAAAAGTTCATACATATCGACTACATAATATGTTGCCCTTACAGACCCAAGTCTCGGGTAATTATCTCAGCAGTCGGCTTCACCCGGGCAATCAACTCCAGCGCCTCCTCGGGCGTCGTCTCCTCGGCAAACCCCTCCCCGATGGCTTCAATGTCTACCCTCGGGTAGATGGACTTGGTCATCGCCAGGGTCTAGGCCACGCCGGCAACAACACGCTTATCCGAGTACCTCTTCAGGGCACTCGGTGCGTCCTCGAGACGCGCCTCTACTTGGGGGATCCTGCCGCAACTGGTTCCCACAGGGCTGGGATCTACGAGGTCGAGGAGCCCTTTCACGGACCTGACGAGGGCCTCCCATGACTCCCTGATGACTCTAATCTCCTCTGTGTAAAACCGATACTGGGCCTGGACATTGACTCTCATGTCTGTCCGGGTCCACCGGCAAGTAAACTTGTCAGACTCGGTTGCAGACGGAACGACTAATGGATTGGTTAAGATCACGGTCAGGTTGAGGACTTACTTTCATAGTCGGCCTCCCACCCGACCACGGTCTTCTCCAGTTCAGCTTTTTCCTTATCGAGCTTGACGACGGCCTCTTTCAACTCGGCCTTCTCCCGATCAAGCTCGGCGTTGGCCTTTGTCAGGTCGGCCTTGACCTTCTCAAGCTCGGCCCTGGCTTCTTCGGCCGCCTTCAGCTGGGAGTCCCTCTCTGTTCGGGTCTTTAACTCTGCTTCGAGGGCTGCACGACAGATTAGCCAAGAGCTCAACCGTGCGGTCAAGACATAACTGGGCAGTCGAGAACAACACAGCTGGATGAATACGTCAATGGTTCAGTCGGGAAGGTGCATTCGGGGAATTTACCTCTGACCTTTCCGGTTAGGGCCCAAGTCTCCTCCCTGAGCTGGTCGGTGCCACTCTTCAGCCAGGCTTCCCTCCCCGCGTGACGCGCCTCCATCTCGGCCTTCAATGCCCAAAGCTGCTCCAATTCCGCGAGATGGGGGGCCATTTCGACTAGGATTTCGGTCATCACCTCGTTGCGGTCAACAAGCTCCTGCTCAGGGAGAGAGCAAGTTAAAATTGGAGTCAAGACATCAAAACGAGAAGACCATCAGGACTTTTATCACAGGGTTATACCCGAACCCCCTCGGACCCAACAATGGCGGCGCGGAGCAACCTTTCGCGTTCTCTCCTCGCCGCGGCCTCGTTAAGCCTGAAGCTCTTCACGGTCCCATCAGGTGCCGTCCAGGTGAACGTCCGGGGAATCCTACGTGGGGGAGCTTCAATCCGAGGTAGGTTCGGGATCTCTGGCGGCGGGGACAATGACGACAACGACCACGACGGCAACGGGGTCCTGGACTACACGTAGTCCTCCCCTGCAGCCTTGGGGATTGACTCGGGGGCTCCAACAGCGGCCTCTACAGCGAGCAACACTTCAGGGGCTGGGGCCTCAACCTCAGTAACTGCCTCTTGGTCGGGCGGTCACGGCGACCCCGCAATCAGGACCACCTCAGTCTCCATGACTGAGCTAGCCACTGGCTCAGCGGGTATGTTCGCAGCCGCCGGCTCGGCTGGGGCAGGCTCTTCAAGGGGAGCGGTCGGATTGGTCTCCTTGAGATCGATATCGGCCTGCTTCCTGCATGACGAAACAAGACATCAGAACACTACTTCAACAGGCAAGAATCCCAGAAGACCCAGAGCAGCTCACCTCTTGGAGAACTTGAATCTCCCACCGGGTGATTCAGGTTCCGGCGTAGTGCACTCAGCAGTCGGGCTAGTTGGCGTCACAATTGGCAGCGGCGCATCAGCTTGAGTCGGCCCCGTCTCTAGTGTGGCTGGCTTGGGCACCCCCTTGCTCGGCAGTACCCGCTCTGGCCAACCACTCGGCGGTGCTGTTGCCAGACTCGGCAATGTTGGGCTCGGCCCCGCAGGTCTCAACCTAGGGCATGATCGCCTAGGCGTCCCAGCGGCGGTGTTCCTTATCTTCAGCCCTCCTACCGTGACACGCGGCATTATGGCCCCCTTGCCCTGATAAAGAATAGGTTTCCTCCCGGCTCTCTTGGAGCCGGGTTGGGTGGCAACAGGGCTCCTTGGCCTTTTCTTCGATGCAACGGCCAACAACGGGCGGGAGTCCTCATCAAGCTCCATGCACCACTACAGAAGATTCAACAGAATACATCATACAATGCCAGGCAATCACACATACAAGTCCACAGGCATTCGCCACAAAGGAAAGACGGAGGTCACCTCGGGGCGGGGCCAACTGCGCCTATAAGACGCAATGCATCTCTTCTTGTCTTCGGTCTCGATCACCCCGCTGGAGAAGTATCCGAACAGGGTTTCTGTCACCTTTTGCTCATTGGCCGACTCATGGCTGACCCGGTCAGGATCATTTTTTCCCTGGTAATCCCAGCCAAACGCACTCAGCTTCAGGGGCTGGAAGCGCCGAGTCAGGAACCTCCTAGCCACCCAGGGTCCAGTCAGGCCAGCCTTCTTGAAGTTATCTAACTTTGTCAACAGTTGATGCACCTGGCCCATCTCCTCAAGGGTTGGATCTGCTGACCAATTTGGTAAAACCACCGGTGGCAAGCTGGTAAATGGCCACAAGGAGGGAGCCAGATCTGCGCAATAGAACCACTCCTTGTGCCAGCCTTTTAAGGAGGGTTTCAAGGGAAGATCAAGATATGACTTTTTCCTATCACTCCTTAGCTGAAGACCAGCCCCCCCAATTACATTGATGTTATTTTTGGAGGGCTGGGGTTTAATGTGGAACAATTGCCTAAAGAAGTTGAAATGGGGTTCCACGCCCAAATAACACTCACACAGAGTAACAAGTATGGAGATCTGAAGGATTGAGTTGGAATTCAAATGCACCAACTCTAACTTATAGAAGTCAAGGATTCGACGGAAGAATGCAGAAAAAGGAAGGCACAAACCCCGGTCGAAAAAAGAAGCAAAAACTACCGTTTCGCCAGATTGGGGATTTGGAGCCGACTCACCCTTAGCCGGCCGCTAGCGGATCACTTCTTGGCTCGGTAACTTCGATTGATTCTCCATCAGTGTCAGTTTCACCAAACCGCAATCCGACATCGGCCAAATATTCCCCGGCGAACCCGCAAGATCCGAAGCTTTCGGCATGGTTGGAGACGAAGAGATTTGGGGGAAAAGCGATTGGGGGCTTGGAACAGATGAGGAAAACCAGAGTCGCTCGAGTTCACGTGGGAAGCAGCAGTAACAGCTAACCCTAGCCAAGCGAGAGGCGAAAAGTTGGGCGCGGAAGCGGAAGATGAAACGATTGGCTAATTTGGGGAAGATGAAGGAATCTTTTTCTCTCTCCCCGCTTTTTTATACAGCCGATGTCGGCTAAGTGGGCTTGGGCCTACACGGTTAGCACTGGACCATCAAGATATGACTTCCTACAGTAGCATGCTCCATGTGGGCCGCCCGCAGGCTGAGTTGAAATTATAGTGCTGGTGCTACTAAAAGGAATCGATGAGGTAAGCAGATATGCTTCATGGGAGCCTTATTGATAAACATATATGTTTGGGTATCTGTTTTATCCACCAGGTCTCGAGAATATATCCTTATAAGGATCACAAGCTGGTCTTCATTAAAATTGGAGATGCAGGTATCTTTCTTGGGTACACCTGACCACGCTATGGATTTATTTTCATAAAGTGGCACTCGGCCTACATGCGTGGCCACCAGTTGCCATGAGCAACGTCATTCCAGCCGACATGACGCTAAAGAGTCTAACTTTCGAGTGGTGCACTACTCGGGAGAGACTATAAATATTTTTTCCTGCTGACATGATGCGGAGGAGACTAACTTCTGAGTGGGACGCCACTCGGAAAAGACTATAAACCCCTTTTTCCAGCTGACATGATGCTGAAGAGTCCCATATACGAGTAGCATCCTACTCGGCAAGACTATAAACATACATTCCGATTGACTTGTCGAGGAGTCCTATATACGAGTGGCATGCTACTCGGCAAGACTATATATTAAATTCTGGTTGACATGATACCGAAAAATCTCATATACCAGTAGTAATCTACTCGGAAAAGATTATTAGAGTAAAGATGTTTGACTTTATGTTTAATTGTCCTCACAATTAAGCACAAAGTCGGGGGCTACACCTAATAGGTGTGCCTATTTGGCGCACACTATTCATATATCTACATGAAGCCCTTCATAGCCTCGTTGCCAGCTGACATGAAGCAGGACTCGGGAAGAAGACTTACTCGGACAAAGAGTACTCGGGAGCATCGCACTCGGGCAATCTTCACCGTGGAGGACAAGCACTCGGCATCAGCTGTGACTCAACTATGAAGGTCTTAGGGGCTACTGTGGAGGCCATGGGCCCCGGGTACCTCGCCACCAGCATATGGGCCACTCGGATAGAGGATGGGCCGAACCATGTAATTAGAGATAAGATAACACCCGGCAGGCTTTACCTTGTACAATGAGGAATAACAGTCTTAGTCGGATAGGTTTCTATCTCTAAGAAGGAAATCCCTTGGCCGTATCCGGCTGGGATCCTTATCATGTACCTCGGTCCCCCAGTATATAAGGGGAGGCAGGGCGCCCCTCAGGGCACGGAAGATCATTGATCACAAACCACCTCAGAGGAATAACACCTCAACTGGACGTAGGGTATTACCTCACATCGAGGGCCTGAACCAGTATAAATCTTCTCTGTGTTCCTCTGCAATCCACCTAATTTACCTTCGCCGAGTAGCCCTATAGTTTTATTGCCGGTGCAAAGCATCGTCAAATTGCTAAATGGGCGCTCGAGTTGATGGCGTTCAACATCACCTTTCAGCCACGGATAGTTATCAAATCACAAGCTCTAGCCGACTTGATGGTCGAGTGGATAGAAGTTCAAATGCCTACATTAACAGCGAAGCTAGAGCACTGGACAATGTACTTCGATGGTTCTCTACGGATCGACGGCGCTAGGGCCGGCGTCGTTCTAACATCCCCTACCGGCGAAAAACTCAAGTATGTTCTCCAGATCCACTTCCCTGCTTCACATAACATCACCAAGTACGAGGCACTCGTCCACGGGCTCCGCATTGCTATATCACTTGGCATCCACCGACTGGTTGTGCGAGGAGATTCTCAACTCGTGGTCAATCAAGTCATGAAAGACTGGACATGCCTCGACGACACAATGGCGGCATACCGTCAAGAAGTTCAGAAGCTGGAAAATAAGTTCGACGGGCTAGAGATAACACATGTCCTACGACAATACAATGATGCTGCAGATGAATTGGCCAACATGGGATCTAAGCAAGAAGCGGTCCCGATAGGGATCTTTGTCGAGCAACTTATGGAGCCATCAGTCAAGAAGAAACCAGTGCTAGAGCAGTCGGGAGGCGAACCTACCCCGGCAACAACCAAAGTACTGAACATATGTCAAGACTGGCGAACTCCCGTTCTCAAATTCCTCCTGGACGATGAACTCCCAGAGGATCGCAATCAAGCCAAACATATCAAACTTCGAAGCATGAGTTTCCTAGTCATCGGAGAAGACCTATACCGAAGAAGCGTATCCGGTGTCCTCATGCGCTGCGTCACCACCGAGGAGGGCAAGCAGATTCTGCAATCGATCCACTCGGGCATATGTGGCAACCATGCTGCATCCAAGACATTACTCGGAAAGGCTTATCGACAGGGATTTTTTTGGTCAACAGCAGTAACAGATGCTAAAAACATTGTTCGCACATGCGAGGGTTGCCAGTTCTACGCAAGACAAACCAATTTCCCAGCCCAAGAACTCCAAACAATCCCAATCTATTGGCCCTTTGCAGTATGGGGGCTTGACATGGTCGGGCCTTTCAAGAAAGCGCCAGGAGGGTTCACACACTTGTTCATCGCAGTGGATAAATTCACTAAGTGGATTGAGGCGAAACCCATTGCTACCATAATAGTGGTACGAGCAAAGGACTTTATCATGAGTATATTATACCGATTCGGGGTCCCTAACCGCATCATCACGGACAACGGTACTTAGTTCACGGGCGGCATGTTTCAAGATTTCTGTGATGACTTCGGTATCAAGATCTGCTATGCGTCTGTGGCACACCCGCGGAGCAATGGGCAGGTTGAACACGCCAATGGTATGGTCTTACAAGGTATCAAGGCTAGGATATTCGACCGACTACAACCATATGCGGGCCGGTGGGTACAAGAGCTCCCATGTGTTCTCTGATCTCTCAGAACCACGGTTAGTCAGGCAACAGGGCAATCCCCTTTCTTTTTGGTTTACGATGCCGAGGCTATGCTACCAACCGAGTTAGAGTTCGGCTCTCCGCAAGTTCGGGCTTACTCAGAAGACACCTCAAATAATACCCGATTGGTCGAACTAGATCATTTGGAAGAAGCAAGGGATATCGTAATAATCCAGTCGGCAAGGTATCTTCAAGGCCTGCGTCGCTACCACAATCGCAATGTCTGTGGCCACGTCTTTTTGGTCGGAGATCTCATCTTGAGAAAAATACAAACCACCAAAGACTGGCATAAACTATCCCCAATATGGGAAGGGCCGTTCAATATAGCTGAGGTCACACGGCCAGGCGTCGACCGACTGAAGACCAAAGATGGTGCCCTCATCAGCAACTCATGGAATATAGAACAGCTACGTCCTTTCTATACCTGAGTTTTATACTTTTCCATGTGTACAGATTTCTTTGACTCACTACGCCGCTTGTTCCAACCGAGTAGTGAGTCGGGGGCTGCATGTATTATATCTGCTTTGTCAACAATATACGAGCCTGTTTTACTTAAGTATGAAGTTTTGCAACGACTTTGTTATGTTTGCCCGAGTACAGCTTTCTGCGGTGAACTATTTTATTAAGTTCCTATAGACCAACTTGGCGCAGATTATATAGTCGGGTAAAGCTAATAACAACTAAGTAATAACTCAGAGCTTGGCGGCATTGCACATGTATTTACACATGTCTATACACCGACTGCATGATGGACTGTTTTTACATACCCAGGTCTTAGGTGAGCACCTCTGCAGTCAGCCTCGCCTTGGCTATCAGCTCCAGCGCCTCCTCAGGTGTCGTCTCCTCGGCGAATCCCTTTCCGATGGCTTCAATGTCTGCCCTGGGGTAGATGGACTTGGTCATCGCCAGGGTTTGGGCCACGCCGACAACAGTATGCTCATCCGAGTACCTCTTTAGGATACTCGGTGCATCGTTAAGGCGTGCCTGCACCTGAGACACCGTGTTGGAGCTGGTTCCCACATGACGAGGATCCATCATGTCAAGGAGCTCTTTCACGGACTCGACAAGGATCTCCCATGACTCCTTGATGACCTTTATCTCCTCTACAAAAGCCTGGAATTGGATTTGGGCATTGGCTCTAGCAGCTGCCCGGGTTCACCAACAAGTAAACTTGTCAGGCAAACTACAGACAAAGTACTTAATGGATTGGTTAAGATCATTGTCAGTGAAGAGACTTACTTTCGTAGTCGGCCTCCCACTTGGCTTTGGCCTTCTCTAGTTCAACCTTTTCCTACTCAAGCTTGGCGTTGGCCTTCTTCAAGTCGGCCTTCTCTTTCTCAAGCTCGGCCTTGGCCCTTGTCAAGTCGGCCTTGTCTTTGTCAAGCCCGGCCTTGGCTTTCTCGGCCTCCTTCAGCTGGACTTCTCCCTCTGTTCGGGTCTTCAGCTCGGCTTCGAGGGCTGCACATCAGAATAGTCAAGCACTCAACATGGCAGTCAAGACACAACTGGGCAGTCAGAAAACAACACAGCTGGAGAAATATACTAAGGGATCAGTCAGGGAGACGTTCAGGAGACTTACTTCCAATCTTCTTGGCTTGGTCCCAATTTTCGTTCCTGAGCAGATTAACAGCTTCCCTCAGCCAAGATTCCCTCTCCTAGCTGCGCCCTTCCACTTTGGCTTTTAAAGCCCGGAGCTGGTCCAATTCTTGGAGCTGGGGGGCAAGCCGGGTTAGGACCTTGTTCATCCTCTCCGAGCGGTCAACCATTTTCTGCTCGGGGAGAAACAGTGCGAAGCGGAGTCAAGCGTCAGAACACTCATGCAAGGAGGACGACCAAGACTCCAATAGGACAAAACTCATACCTTAATCCCCTAGGACGCAGCAATTGCGGTGCGAAGCAAGTCTTCACGCTCCTTCCCCGCCGCAACCTCGTCATGCTTGTAACACCTCGCAGTTCTGTCGGGGGCTGTCCAGCGGAATGTCCTCGGGAACTTGCGGGGAGGGGCTTCGAGCCTAGGGAGATCTGGCCTTTTCGAAGGCGGTGACGACAACGATGACGACGACGACGGCAACAAGGACGGCGACGGGGTCCTAGCCCTCACCTCGGTAGCCTCCGAGGCCTCGGGGGCTAGCTTAGGGGCTGGAGCGACAGCTTCGACAACCGCCCCTTGGTCGGCCGGTGTCGACGGCCCTGTAGTCAGGGCGGTCTCAATTTCTACAAGTGGGACCGTTGCCAGCTCAGCAAGTGTGCTCGCTGGCGCTGGCTCAACAACAAGGGTAGCTGGAGTGGTCTCCTTGAGATCAATGTCGGCCCACTTCCTACATAACGAGTCAAACATCAATATGCTACCATGCCGAACAAGATTTTCAGAAGACCCAGAGCAACCTACCTCTTGGAGAACTTAAGCCTCTCTTCGGGGGATCCGGAGGTCGCCACTGGAGGGCCGCTGGCTGTCGCGCCTGAGGACACGGTAGTCAGCGGTGGTGTTTCTATCCTAGTCGGCCCCGCTCACGGTGTGGCCGGCTGGGGTCCCTGGGTACTCGGCGGCGCCATTCTTGGGCTCGATGTTACTGAGCCTGGCAGCGCTGGACTTGGCCTTGTACTCGGTGGCACTCGTATCGGGCTCGATGATGCTAAGCTCGACTGCACTGGTCCTGGTCTGGGACTCGGCGGCCTGGGGGCTGTACCGGCGGTGTCTTTTATCTTCAGACTCCTAGCTGCGGCACTCGGCGTCATAACCTTCTTCTTGCCCTGATCTACAATAGGTCTCTTCCCTGCTCTCTTGGAGTCGGGCTGGGCAGCAGAAGAATTTCTTGGCCTCTTCTTCGACTTCATGGCCGACAGCGTTCGGGAGTCGTCATCAAACTCCTCACATGACTGCAAGTAGTTGAACAATACATTTTATACATTCTGGAGCCAATCTGGGCATATATCTGCAAGTACTCATCACAGATGAACTACAAGACAACATCAGCAAGGGTTACCTTGGGGCACGGCCTCTTCTGGCTATAAGCCACCATAGATCGCCCTCCTGGGGCTCCGGAACTGTTTCCCCTTCAGCCGGACGCCAGTTGATGACATCGTGACTCTACAACCTCAGCTGCTTCTCCAGGAGCTTCAGCTTAGCCGACCTGCAATCTAAAGTTGGCCAGACATCATCCGACGCATCCGCAAGATCTGAAGCCTCTGCATGGTTGGGGATGAGGAGATTTGAGGGAAATATCACGGAAGGTTTGGAATAGATGAGGAGGAGCGGAATCGCCCGAGTTCTAGTGGGGAAGAGCAAACAATGGTGAACCCTAGCGGAGCGGGAGGCAAAATTTCGGCGTGGAAGCTAGAAGACGAAACGATTGGTGGATTGAAGATAAAGGAATCTTTTCTCTCTCTCCCCACCTTTTGTAGAGCCGTTTCCGATTCATGGGCTTGGGCTTACACAGTCGGTACTGGGACACCAAGATATGAGTTTCTACAGTAGCACGCTCAATATGGGCCGCTCATTGGCTGTGTTAAAATCGCAGTGTTGGTGCTACTAACAGGAATCAATGAGGTAAACAGATATGCTTCATGAAGGCCTAATTGCTGAACACGTGTGTTTGGGTATCTGTCTTATCCACCAGGTATTGAGGATATATCTTTATAAGGATCACCAGCTGGTCTTCATCAAAATTAGGGATGTAGGTATGTCTCAAGTACACCTGACCACACAATGGATTTAATTTCATAAAGTGGTACTCGGCCTACATGCTTAGCCGACAATTGCCATGGGCAATATTATTCCAGCCGACATGACGCTGAAGAGTCTAGCTTCCGAGTAGTGCACTACTCGGGAAGGACTATAAATATTTCTTCCAGCTGACATGATGCTAAGGAGTCTAACTTCCGAGTGGGACGCCACTCGGGAAAGACTATAAACACCCCTTCCAGCTGACATGAAGCTGAACAGTCCCATATACGAGTGGCATGCTACTCGGCAAAGACTATAAATCATATTCTGGTTGACATGATACCGAAGAGTCTCATATACCAGTAGTATAGTACTCGGGAAAGACTACAAGGTTAAAGATCTTTGACTTTATGTTTAATTGTTTTCACAATTAAGCACAAAGTCAGGGGCTACACCTAATAGGTGCACTTATTCGGCCCACACTATTCATACTTCTACATGGAGCCCTTCATAGCCTTGCTGCCAGCTGACATGAAGCAGGACTTAGAAAGAAGACGCAGTCGGACAAAGAGTACTCGGGAGCAATGCACTCGGCCAATCTTCACCGTGGTGGATGAGCACTTAGCATCAGCTGTGACTCAACTATGAAGGTCTCAGGGGCTGCTATGGAGGCCATGGGCCCCGGGTACCTCATCACAAGCATATGGGCCACTCGGATAGAGGATGGGCCTAGCTTTGTAATTAGAGATATAGTAGCACCCGGCAGACTTTGACTTATACGATAAGGAATATACAGTCCTACTCGGGTAAATTGTATCTTTAAGAGGAGATCCCTTGGCCGTATCCGGCTAGGACTCCTACCTTGTTCCCCTGTCCCCCAGTATATAAGGGGAGGCAGGGCACCCCCTGAGGGCAGAAGATCATAGATCAACACAAATCCTCAAAGGAATAACATCACAACTGGACGTAGGGTATTACCTCATATTGAGGGCCTGAAGGATAAGGGTTTCCCTTTATCGATGACATTCCAAAATAAATGTAGAGTTGAAAGAAAATATAGCTTTAAACATAAGATCAATATGCTCAAAGGTACTGAGGAATCCATGTAACTTGCCTTGCTGCTCCTCACAAGCCTCGAAACTCTCCTCGAGAAACTGTGACTCTTCCTGAATGTCGGTGGCTAAAGGCAATAAACAAAAATAAGCAAAACAGTATATCAACAGACATGAACAGTGTCATATTATATTTTTAATGGGTATATCTTGATTTTTAAAGAATTCTGCAAGTTGAATCGCCCCAAACGGAGTTCAGATGAATTAGTTATGAATTTTCAAAGTTTAAACCCTTTTAAAAGCATTTAAAAGAGTTAAACTGATTTATTACGTCATTAAGGAATTAATTTAATTCAGGAAAAGGCTTTATGATGTCAGCATAGGAGAGAGAGGTGTGGCCGGTGGTGACAAGTGGGACCCACATGACAGAGAGAGAAAAGGGCGCAGGTCTATGGTAGACTAGGTCTACCGAGGTCCATAGGGGTTTCAACAGTGTAGATTTAATAAGTTTTGATCGGACGGCTCAGATTACACAAGGCGATCAATGGCTCGGATTAGAACCGAGCGGATCTGATTTAGCGCCTACACAGCAGCTACGTCGACGGCCGAGTCAGCACAGCGACGGTGGCAGCATGGGGACCAATGGTCCCCTGCAATCTGTGGCACTACGGCGCGCGGCGAGGATGGGAACAGATTGAGGAGATCGCGGCGATGCTTACCAAGGGCACAACAGCGAGGATTGGCGACGAGAGTGACCAGCGATGAGCTTTTAGCGACAGCGGTCTTCAAGTTCACGATAGCGACGAGGCTCCGGCGATCCTGGGGTGGCAGCCTAGTTCCCACGGGCTACAGCGAAGCTAAGCGAGGTGGCGGCGAGCGCTAGCGGTGACTAGGGCGACGGTGGTGCTAGACTGAAGGTCAGCAGCGACAGCGAGGCTAAGCTCTCACGACGCTAGGGCTCAGGTGGCGCGAACAGGCTTGGATTGAGGTGGAAGGAGAGAGAGGCGCCAGGAAGGACTATTTATAGCGGGGGAGGAGGGAGATTCCGGCTCGCGGATGGCTAAAACAGTAATAGAGAGATAGGTTCTTGAGCTATCCGAGCGGACTCGGGCCTGAGCTCGATTTGGGGAGGGATAGGTCTCCGATTCTTACAGGAAAGATAGAGGAGGGATAGGAGATCAAAACCCCTCAACCGATTTGAAACCCAACTGTCACAAGCGGATTTGGAACGGATTTCGGTGGTGGCGCTCGGGAGCGGCTCGGACTCCGCGGCGGGAGGTTGAAGACGACCGACAGGTGGGGCCCACCTGTCGACGAGGCGCGAGCAACGCGGCAGCCGCAGGCTGTGGATTGTGCGCGCAGGGGAGGGATGTTAAGTGCACAGTGTTGGGCTGAATTTGGCCCGGGTGAGGAGGAGGGGATTTTTAACTCTTTTCTTTTTATTTTAATGGTGTAAACACTATTTAATTTACCAAAAATACTTCCCTTAATCAAATAAATCCCAGAAAATTGAAGAAAATAGATGATTAAGCAAAAAATTTTCTAAAATTATTTCCAAGCCCATTTTGCTATACATTTTTCTCTGATTATATTATTTTCACTCCTTGCGGCTTTCAATTTAATTTCTAAAATTCCTTTTTCACAATTATTTTTATATGGGGATAAATTCAGGGTGTTACAAACCTACTCCCCTTAAACAGAATCTCATCCTGAGATTCGAGAGATCAGGTGAAGAGGTGCGGGTGAGCAGACTTCAATTCATCTTCACGTTCCCATGTCGCTTCTTCTTCCGAGTGATTAATCCATTGTACTTTGCAAAACCTTATCACTCGATTCTGAGTATTCCTTTCACTGGTCTCTAGGATGCGAATAGGCTTCTTGACGTAGGTCAGATCTTCATGTATCTCGATCTATTCTGGATCAGCTTCTTCGGCTGGTACTCGTAAATATTTCTTCAACTGAGACACATGGAAGACATCGTGTACCCCCGTCAAGGTGGGAGGCAACTCTAGTTGGTAAGCAACCTCTCCTTTCCGTCCCAGTATCTTGTAAGGTCCCACGTAACGTGGTGCCAACTTTCCTTTTGTCTAGAACCGGTGTACTCCCCGGAGTGGCGCGACTCGTAAATACACATAGTCACCTTCCTCAAAACTGAGATCTCACTCATAAGAACTCTGCGAGCTTGTTCTAGGATGTAGGAGGTATCTGTTGTTGAGGCACCTGGTGCTACTGGCTCTGCATGTGCTGGAACATCATATTCATAAGATGCGTTTGATTGGCAAGCACTTGTGCTATAGTGAGATTGTCATCCAGAGGCGGCGGTCCATTGGGTGCACCTCCCCAATTGTTGTTTGTTCCAGTGCTAGTGTCCTGACCACCTCCATTGCGAGTATTCACCATCTGTAGGGATTAGAATAGGCGAGAAACAGGAGAGAACCCTTAGAACAGGTGTTATTTACTTAAACTTAAACTTTTATTGATTTGAACTAAATGTTTAACATTTATGTTGCTTAAACCCACACCACACCACAGGAAACACCTAACTGAAGCAGTTACATCACCACCCTCTGACATAAACTTCCATCTAAAGCCACACACTCACAAGCATCACCTAAACACACAACAGCTAACACAACGCTCTAGGGTGAGCTACTACTGAGGTTCAACTTAACGAGGTGAGGGGCTTTGTCTTGTGTCAGAATTGTGCTCGGATTCCTCTTCATCCTCCTGGGTTTCACCCCACTCCACTTCAGAATGGGTACGAGTTCTACTGTCTCCTGTCCTTTCCGAAGGGGTGCTAGCTTCCGACTCCTCCGGATCATCTTCCTCTGCATCATCAGCATAAGCCACTGGTGGAACTACTCTGAGTGGGACCTGCTCATTGAGCAAGCGGGTCCTAGACGCGAGCTGAATCCAAGGTGGTAGGAGAACTCTCTTTCTTGCAGTGGTGCAGATCTTGGCTCCTCTAGGAGGTGCTTCTCCTTTTGCCTGTGCCAGCTCCCTCTTCAAACGATCCACTTGGTTTTGCAATCTGCAAATCTTAGTACGGTTCTCATTCTCTCGATCATGAGCTGCTATCATCACATCTGCATGAGCATTGTCCATGGCACTGAGCATCCTCACCAAGCGTTGCATGGTGGCACTGTTCTCTGCCCTAGGGCATTGATAGTTGTTGTACTCATCATTGTGGGTCCTGAGCGGATGGTAATGGTAAGCAGTATGCCTCAAGCGAACGGCGTAACGGTGGCGAAGTTCTCCAATGGCCTCCAATGCCACTTCCTGACATGCATGCTCGAAATCCCTTCCTTTGGCTCCAAAGATCATGGACGGGACTCCTTCACAATCACTTGAAATTGTCAACCAAACCCGACACTTCTCTTCAACTGGATTATGAGTGACTTGCCGATACTCGGGGGCTGGGTAGAATCCTATGGCAAATGCCATGTCTCAAAGCTCCTTGACGAATCCTCCGACTCCAAACAAATCCACAGGCTCACGATTCGACATCTATGGAATGTGACGAGAGGCAAAAATTTTGATTAAATGAAACAAAACAGGTTTATGCATAAGTAAAACAGGAAGGGTAGCAAGGTAATTTGGAAATAGATCGGGGAAGACAAATAACTGGACATGTTTTTTTTTTGCCAATCAAAAATTTTACCAATGGGTTGGTTTTTTTTCAAAGAGAATGGGGAAAGAGCAGTTCTACCAAAAATCTTAGAAGGCTTCTACAGGTTACCATTTTGCTGGTCCTAAAGTCAAGGAGGCTCTAATACCAACTTGTCATGCCTGGAATTTCCATCCTAGATTCCAAACGCTTACTTGTGTATTAAATACTTGTCTAGGAATCAGCCGAGGTACACAATAACAAATTTGGTAACAAAGTACAAATCTATATTGAATAAAGTGACAAATGTATAATTATTACAGAGGCAAATGGAACCTCTCAAGCAAATAAAAAGTCTACACAACGGAATTAACTAGCGATAACGACGTCTCCATAATCCACAGGCAAACTTGACTTGGACCCAGCCTAGTCCTCCAAATCTTCTCCTTCACTGTAGTACTCTTCTTCTGATGATTTGATATTGCAAGATGAGTACATGGAATACTCAACAAGCCACACAGCAAATATGCAAGTGCACAGGATAGCAAAGGATGGCATATAGGGCTAATTTGCATAAACAACATTTAACTAAACAGTAAAGAGAGAATTAAAACAGTAGAGCAATTAAGCAGTATTAAATCAACACTGTATAGCCCACCTGGCTATACAGGCCCAAACCATCCCAATCTGGATGTCTCATATCTCATTTAAACATTAATTAATAAATGGTACTAATCACGAAAAACATCATTCAGCTCGCCCATGACTCGGGCACAGCTATTCAAACAATTTTACTCTGGCCAGAGGTGTAGAACTTTACCTACAAAAAGAACCCCACAACATGTCACCATGCACCTTGGCACCACCATGATACCTTGGAAAGGAGTTGTGACAGGACTCTTCACATAACACGCCCAACAGAATGACCACCCGCCAAGTCCCCAGTAGAGGTGGCCCAATCTCCAGGCTAGAGAAACTCTTGGCTCGCAAACATATGGTCTTATTAGCACTGCCATTGTGGAATTATTGACACTACCACCTATCAACTAAACACACCCTGGTGTCTCCTGCTAGGACATGCTACACTACGAGTCTAGCCGTTGCTAATGCTGGCTTGTGGTTAGTACGGTGAATGCTTCACAACAGTAGCTCGTGAACTGGTCCTTAATTGTCATGAGCACCGCTAGCAACAAAACCAACCTGGTGCTCACAACCCACCATTCATCCATGTTTTAGTTGCCCATTAAGAATTAGTCTTACACAACCACCGTCGTGAACAGAACCATCATCATTTTATACGTAATCATATGTGATTAACAACCTTTATGTGATTCCATCATTTCTAAGCAGGGCTAAGCAACCTAGAATTATTCTAGCTAACCAATACTTTAGCTAGTTAGTCATATTAATCCCATAAGCACAAAGGCAGGTTATCAAAACAACGGGCTATAAACAAGGATCATGGTTTCCCTTCCTGATTTCATTATAAAATAAATGCACCTTTGAATCAAAACAAAGATTTAAATCATAGGATCAACATGCTCAAAGGGTTGTGGGTCTGTGTGACTTGCCTTGCTACACCGCAAAGTCTTTCAAACCCTCCTCGGCGTAAACCGGCTCTTCCGGAACGTCCGAAACTATAGGCAAATAATAAAACAAGCAAAAAAAGTACATAAGCACATAGCAGCAGTACATGTGAAAATTTTTAATGGATAGATCTCTATTTTTAAAGAATTTAGAGACTTGAACGACCTCAATCTGAGTTCGTATGAATTAGTTATGATTTTTAGAAGTTTAAACCGATTAAAACTATTTATAGGAAATATTAAAGCAATAATGACACAATAATGAATTAATTTTGAAAAGAAAAAAGAAATTTATTGCATCATCAGAGAGCGGTCCACCGTAGACCGAGTCCACGGGATCGGTCCACCGGGTTCGACGGTTTGGAAGGATTGGATCAAGATCCAACGGTTCGGATTTAATGAACCTAGATCTAACAGCTCAAATGAAATCCAATTGCGGCGCATGGATGGGTGACACCTGGCGCTGATCTGGGGAGGTGACGCGGCGGCTGACGAGGCTATGACATGGATGACTGATGAGGCTTGCCGGCGATCCAGGGCACAGTGGCGGTTGCGGTTTGCGCCAGAAGGGAGAGCTCGACGAGACAAACTCACCTCATGGTCACTTGGCAATGATTGGCAACGAATTGACCACCGGCGATGAGAAAAGGCAGCGGCGAACTTTGGGTACTTGGCGGCGACGGTGCTCCGGTGGGAAAGGGCGGCTACGGGGTGGTGGATGAGGTGTGGCTCTTCCTAGTGAACACGTCTGGACCGACGGCGAAGGGCGGCGACAAACAGAGCGGCGGTGCGGTGCGGCTGGACTTGGCGGCGCTGGGATCTAACCGTGGCTAGGGCTCTCCGGGGTGTCTATGGCTAGGGCGAGGGCAGTGGCAGACAGAGGGGAGGATGGTGGTACTTATAGCATTGCCAAATGAAGGAGTCCGAGGCGGATAAGGCAGCTATGGCGGTAGCAAACTTGGACGGTGGTGGGTCTCCATGGAAAGCTCAAGTTCGGGCTCAAATCTTAACCATTTTGCTCTGGGTTTTGAGGGGATTGGCGGCGGGGATAGAGGGGAGGACTTCCCCTCAGCCAATTCGAAGAGATCACGAGTGGGGCAACCGGATTTCACGCGGGACAGTGGCGCTGGCTCGGGCTCAGACTCGACCTAAGGAAGCAGAAGGCCCCAACAGGTGGGTTCCACCTGTCGGCAGTGAAAAAGAAACAGAGGACGAGCGGGCCGACCTAGGCCATGGGCGAGGGAGAGAGAGAGGAGGAGAGATGGGCCGAAATAGGCCCATGGCCTCGGGAGGGATTTAAAAGCCTTTTTCCAATTTATTTATTCACTAATTTGGTTTTGATTTATTAAAAATACTTCCACAGCTCAAATAATTCCCAAAAAATCTAGGGACTACAAGAATTAAAGAAGTATTTAATAAAATTTTCTCTGGCCCATTTTTACATTGAAATTTATTTGGGATTTTTATTAACCACTTCTTTAGGCTTTTAATTAATTTCTAAAAATTATATTTTCGTAGGTATTATTTATTAAATAATTTTCAGGGTGTGACACCTACCGACTAAAGACTGAAAATGGTGCTCTCGTCAGTAACTCATGGAATATAGAACAGCTACGTCCTTTCTATACCTGAGTCTTGTATTTCCTCTATACATATGTATATAGATTTTTTCTCTGACTCACTACATCACTTGTCCCAACCGAGTAGTGAGTCAGGGGCTGCATGTATTATGTGCCTTGTTAATAAAATCCGAGTTTGTTTTATCTAAGTCAAGAAGTTCTACAACGATTATGCTAAGTTTGCCTGAGTATAGCTTTCAGAGGAGAACGTTTTTTCTTAAGTTCCTATCGATCTACTCGGCGCAAACTACATAGTCAGGTAAAACTAATGACGACTCAGAATAAGTAAGTACTCGGCAGCACTTTAATAAGACTTTTATACAAGCTTTTACAAAAGTTATACATCCTCATCAATAGTCACCGACTGCATAATTGTTTTGTTTTTACATGCCAAGGTCCTTAGCTATTGACTCCGCGGTCGGCCTCACCTGGCTGATCAGCTCCAGTGCCTCTTCGAGAGTTGTCCCTCAGCAAAACCCTCACCAATGGCCTCAATATCTACCCTAGGATATATTGACTTGGTCATGGCAAGAGCTTGGGTGACGCCGACAGCTACAGGCTCATCCGAGTACTTCTTCAAGATACTCTGGGCTTCGCTTAGGTGTGCCTACACCTGGGTGATGGTGCTGGAGCTGGTCTCGGGAAAGTGAGGTTGCATGATATTCAGGAGCCCTTTCATAGATCCAACGAGGACTTCCCTTAACTCCTTGACAATCTTGATTTCCTCCGTGAAGGTGCTAAACTGGATCTGGGCGTTGGCTTTTGAAGTTGTAAAGATGCATCAACAAGAATATTTGTTAGCCAGTTGAACCAAGATCATTGTTAAGCAGGAGACTTACTGGCATAGTCGGCCTCCACCTTGGCTTTGGCCTTCTCCACTTCCTTCAGCTTTTTATCTTGATTTTCCCTCTCCTTCGCCTAGGCTTTCAGCTCAGCTTCGAGGGTTGCAAATCAAAACAGTAAAGAACTCACGATTGTAGTCAAAACTCAACAAGACAGTCGGGAATCAACAATGCTGGAGAAATCTACTCAGGATTCACTCGGGAGGATAACACAGAAGACTTACTTCTGATCTTTTCGGCTAGGGCCCAGTTTTCGTCCCTGAGCTTATCAACCGATCCCCTCAACCATGTTTCCCTTTCTTGGCTAGTCCGCTCCAGGTCTTCCTTGGCTACCTAGAGCTAGCGCAGGTGTTGGAACTAGGGGGTGAGCTCGGTCAGGACCTTATTCATCTTCTTTGAGCGATCGACAATTTTCTACTCAGAACAAAACAAAGGAAAGCAGAGTCAAATGGCAGAGTACTAGATCAATGGAAATTGTCAAGAACCCAACATGGCGAGATTCGCTACATACCTGGACTCCATTGGACGCAGCGATTACAGCGTGTATAAGATTTTCGTGCTCTCTCGATGCTGCTTGTTCGTCGTGCTCGTAGCTCTCTACAAACTCCCTTGGGTGTAACCCAATGAAAAGTCCTTGGGAAGTTATGCGAAGGGGCTTTAAGCCTAGGGAGATCTCCTTCATCAGAAGACGATGATATTGTTGGTGATGGGGTCCTAGCCCTGAACTCAGTAGCTACAGGGGCTTCGGTGATCTGCTTAGGGGCTGGAGCAGCAGCTTCATCACTCGCTCCCTGGTTGGCCGACGCTGGTGATTTTGCTATCAGGACTGCTTCAGCTTCAGCAACTAGGGCAGCCTCTAGCTCGGTAGGTGCAATTGCTGGAGCTGGCTCAGCTGGGATGGGTTCAGTGGCAGGAGCCACTGGCGTAGTACCCTTGGAATCTATGTCAACTCATTTCCTGCATAACATATCAAATATCAAGACACTACCACATCATTCAAGACTCTTAGAAGATTGAAGATTGCTTACCTTTTGGAAGTCTTGAACTTCCATTGAGGTGCTCCAGAAGATGTCAGCGAGGGGCTTGATAGCCTGCTCGGCGGTGGAGATATGCTGGCTGTCGAGCCAGTCGGCGTGGTAGTCGATGGTGGTGATTTGGCCCCTGTCGGCTCTGTTCCCACGCAGCCGACTGGGGTGTCAAGGCACTCAGCAGTGCTGGCCTTGGGCTCAGCGGTGCTGGCCTTGGGCTTGGAGACACCAGTCTGGGGCTTGCTGGCCTGGGAGCTAAGCTAACAGGGTTCTTGATCCTCAGGCTCCCCGGCGCTGCACACAGCGTGCTTGTTCTCTTCTTGCCTGGCTCTTCAATTTATTACTTCCCCGCCCTCTTGGAGCTGGGTTGGGCAGCAGAAGGGCTAACTGGCCTCTTCTTCGTTTTGGTGGCCAGTTGAGTTCGGGAGTCAATATCAAACTCTACAAAGTCCTGCAAGTATTTCGACAACATACATCATGCATTGCAGAACAATCCAAGACAGAAATTCACAAACATTCATCACAGATGGATAATGATTCAATATCAGACTTTCAAGATTACCTGTGGCCGAGGCCTGCTTCGGTTGTAGGGTGTGGGAGCGCGTTTTGTGTCCTTAGTTTCCACTACCCCGTTGACAAAAAAGCCGAGCAAGGTATCGGTGACCTCGTTCTTGTCAGCTAAGTCGGGGTATTCGTGGCTGCGATCATCCTTGCCCTGGTAATCCCAACCAAAGTGGCTCCTAGCCTTTAGAGGCCTGGTGCGGCGGTTCAGGAAGCACCTCGCCACCCAGGGACCAGTTAGCCCCAAGCTCTTCAGGAGGTCTATCTTCTCCATCAGCTGATATACTTGGCCCATTTCTTCGTAATTTGGCACTATGGACCAGTTGGGAAGAACTGTTGGTGGAGAACTAGTGAAAGGGGGGATAGAAGGTTCGAGATTAGAACAGTAGAATCATTCTATATGCCAGCCCTTGAGAGAGGTTTTCAAAGGAACGTTGAGATAGATTTTCTTCATCTCATTCCAAAGTTGGAGACCGGCTCCCCCAATGGTTTGGATTTTATTCTTGGACGGCTAGGGCTTGATATGAAAAAGATATCAGAAAAGATTGAAATGGTGCTTAACCCCCAGAAAGGCTTCACACAGAGTGGCGAAGATCGAGATATGCAAGATAGAGTTGGGATTCAGATTCACCAACTCTATTTGATAAAAAGATAGAAGTTGGCACAGGAAATCCAAAGAAGGGAGGGCAAGACCACGATCAAAGAACGAGGTGAAGACAACGGTCTCACTGGATTTGGGCGCCGGCATGGATTTCCCTTTGCGGTGCGCCAATGGATGACATCTTGACGTTGCAGCATCAATCGCTTCTCTAATAGCTTCAGCTTCAATGAACTGCAGTCCAACATCAGCCAGACTCCGGCAGTCATCTTCGGGATCTCAAATGGGGCTTTCGGCATTGCTGAAGGTGGAAAGATTTGGGGGAAATACTAGCGGAGGCTTAGAATGGATGCAACGGAGCAGAATCGAGATCTCAACTATGAAGGTCTCAGGGGCTGCTGTGGAGGCCATGTGCCCTGGGTACCTCATGAGAAGCATTAGGGCCACTCAGATAGAGGATGGGCCTAACCTTGTAATTGGGGATACAATAGGACTCGGCATACATTACCTTATATGACAAGGAAAGGATATAGTCCTAGTCGGGCACGTTGTATTCCTAGAAGGAAATCCCTTGGTCGGAGTCTGACTGGGATTCCTACCCTGTAACCCTGTCCCTCAGTATATAAGGGGAGGCAGGGCGCCCCCTGAGGGCAGAAGAATCGAAGCGTATACAATCTCACCAGAGAAACCTCAATAGCAATACACCACAACTGGACGTAGGGTATTACCTCATCTCGAGGGCTTGAACCAGTATAAATTGTTTCGTGTTCCTTTGTAATCCATCAAGTTTAGGTCTCACGAGTAGCCCCATATTCTTATTGCCGATACAAAACATCGACAATACTTCCAGCTGACATGATGCTGAAGAGTCTAATTTCTGAGTAGTACACTACTCGGGAAAGACCAAAAGATTAAAGATCTTTGACTTTATGTTTAATTGTTTTACAATTAAGCACAAAGTCGGGGGCTACACCTAATAGGTGCACCTATTCAACGCACACTATTCTTATTTTTCCATGAAGCCTTTCATAGCCTCATTGCTAGCTGATATGAAGCAGGACTTGGAGAAGAAGCACTCGGATGGTGGGTACTCGGGAGCAAAGCACTCGAGTAGACTTCACCAAGGAAGATGAGCACTCGGCATCAGCTATGACTCAACTATGAAGGTCTCAGGGATGCAACAGGACTTGGTGAATATTACCTTGTACGATAAGGAAAGAATATAGTCCTAGTCGGGTATGTTGTATCTCTAGAAGGAAATCCCTTGGTCGGAGTCTGACCGGGATTCCTACCCTGTAACCCGGCCTCCTCAGTATATAAGGGGAGGCAGGGAGTCCCCCTGAGGGAAGGAGAAGAAGAAGAACAACAACAACTCATACAATCTCAGCAGAGAAACCTCAAAGGCAATACACAACAGTTGGAAGTATGGTATTACCTCACCTCGAGGGCCTGAACTAGGATAAATCGTTTCGTGTTTCTTTGCAATCCATCAAGTTTAGGTCTCACGAGTAGCCCCATATTCTTATTGCCAATATAAAACATCGACAAAAAGGGTTCTTACAGTTGGTCGTGGCTCTGATACCAACGCTATGGGGCACCTCGAATATTATACTATCGGGCACTCCAATGCGTGTTACCATGATATCTAGGTAGGAGGGATCAATACACACATAATAGCCACCTACCCTTACGCGTACATGAGCACATTCGAGTGCCTTTCATTATAACACTCCAATACCGGGCAAGGAACAAAGTAGATAATCATCAAGGGAGCTTGCCAGTCCACTAATGAAGTATGCTCATCAAACCACACGAAGGTGGTGACCAGAAACTAAATACCATAGTGGTTTCGACTCATAGCTCAACCTTGCAACTATCTAAATTGTTTCTTACCCATAATCATGAGAAGCTAGCCCTAGGAGTTGATGCTAGTACTGCACTTTCATCTCTGCAATTGACATCCAAATTTAAGGTAGTAGCCTAGCTAGTTAAGTAAGCATAGAGGTACATTAGTAATTTACATAGGCCGACCAGCCAAATAGATGGTGGTTCACGAAAGCATGTTCTACCCAAAATACCCAACAGGCAACCAACTAGGGTAGACCCTAGTATGAACCATCCTGGAAATCAGCAACATCCCCATCAAGCAACACATCTTCCTCTAAGTCCTCACCTGCAACAAGGTCTAAAAGCAACATACATATACAAGTGCAAGAGTCAGTACATTACTACAATGTACTGGCAATGCCAAACCTAACATACATGATGGTCATAATCAAAGGAAAGGCTATTAGGGTTTCACATTAGCATAAAAGCAAGTTTTAATTTTTTAAAAAAACATTTCACAATGAGTAGTTCACAAGCATTTAATCTGAAATTCATAATATAAAGCATAATTACATCATATATCGTAAAAGAGACACTTGCTACCCTCCATGCTAGCAAGTTCATAAATTTCACAATTCATCATTCTTTCCAAATTTCCACTCACACATCATTTAACACAAACCCATAAATCTATACTCACCATAAGTCACCAGGCCGCTCATGACCGTGAGCACGGCTAATCGATTAGTTCTAACTCTACAGAATGTGTACACTTTACCCACACGATGCGAAATTGTGATCATGTCTAACATGCCACACTATACCAAAGGTATCTGTTTCACTACTCACAACATAACCTTTACATTGCTTGCCATTTAGCCCTGCACCAACGACAACAAGCAAAATTCCACCCTAGGAGCAACCCTAGAGCCACTAGGTAGCGGGCCCACACCTTGGTCTAGCATCGTGGCGACAAACTCTCTGCTTTCCCATGAGGCACTATACCATTGTATTGGATAGACTTAAACGCCTATACCGTTATAGGTTAATAGGTAGTTCCTATGAGTTACTACAACATCATAACTCAGACTACTCCGTCCTACCAAAATGCAAGGCTAAATAATGAGCAACTTAGTGAGTTATGCTATCCCCTAATAGCACATGTGGTCGTACTTGTTTACCATAGTAAAAGACATTGAGTTCGGTTCTTAATTGACTCAGGCAAACACTCCCCTATTGGTACGCAACTAACACACATGCGTACCACTTGCCTCCCAACTCTTAAAACATTTTTCATCATTTTTCCTCATCATTTTCTCACAATACACACACTTCTGTCCAGAAGTAATAAAACACCCATTTTAACATTTATAAAGTGACAAGAATGAATAAAAGTATAATACTATGCATGGCTAAGCGTATAGTAACATAAATAATGACAATAAGCCCATTTGAGTGTAAAAAGGACATTCTAAACCCATCTTATGGCTACAACAGTAAGGAATCCAAGGTTTAGGTGTTCATAACGCATCTACTTGGTATTAGCTACCATTTACCCATTTTTCCATCAATAAATGTAAATACGCATGCAATTTGGCATTATAAACAATTTTCCTCCAAAACATAGGAGTAATATGTTCAAAGGGAGAAGGGAGGTGGTGTTTTTGCTAAAAAGACCTTGGAAGTTTTAAACTTTCACTGACAGCCATCCTCACGCATTAACAATGGTGGAGCCCGCTCGTCAGTGGCATGGAGGAGAGCTCACGCTGTTTGCTCGCGCGGCCGGCAAGCTTTGCGGTGGCGCCGTCGGTGAACAGTGGCAAATCTCGCCGAGCTGCCAAAAGCAAAAACATAGAGGGATGCTAGGCGAAGCTATCTATGGCTTTATTGGCTACAATGGTGACTGGAATCGTCGGTGGTGGCAACATAAGTGGCAGTTGGTCCTGGCATGCGCATGCATGTTGAGATATGGCTCGGATCAGTCCAAAAGGATTCATCCATGTGGGTTCTATGGTTCTCAGGAGGCTTACCGATCTCAAGACAGGTTCTGACGGGGTCGGAATGACAGCGACGGTGTTTGGGTTGGTCCAATGGCAGTAGTGAACTTCGGAGGTTTGGCGATGGCGAGATCTGGCCAAAGAACCACCAAGAAGTGACTTGCACAGTGTTAGAGACATCCCAAGCGGGCTGCTTGTGTGAGGAATTGACTTGGCACTCACCGTAGGTGATGGAATCATGAAGGGGGTCTTCGGTCAGCTATGAAGAAGAACGATTGATTCCGGCAGCCTAGGGCTCGTCAAAGTCGGGGGCTAGGGGTGCTGACTCAGGGTGGTGAGGCGATGAGGCTGGCGTGGCTGCTAGGCCGGAGCTTCCTGGTTCAGCTAGAGCGGGGTTGGGTGGCGGCGATGCCTCGCCGGAGCCGACGGAATGGACTTGCACGACACGGGAAAGGAAGGGCATGGATAGAATAGGCATTGAGTGGAGGTTGCGTTCCCATGGTTGGTTTGCGGTGAAGCTCACCCGAGAAGTGTGGCAACGGCGGAGATCTTGCCGGCATCGGGGAAGATGCCTCCATTCTCGGAGCTCCCGAGGAGATTTTCCTTGGTTCTTCCGTGGAACAGAACGAGGGCAAGAGGGAGTGACTGTGGGCGAAGAGGTTGGCTAAATGGCGAAGGTTTTCACATGGTGAGGTGGAGAGGGAGCTCGGCTAGCGGCTAGCACCTGTCTTGGCACATGGCGCGTGCGTCCTATGGGGTGGGGCCATTTTGCTGTGTGGAGGCCATGGGCCCCGGGTACCTCAAGGAAGGCAATTACTGCCACTCGGACAAAGGGTGGGCGGGCCCAATACAATTAGGGATTGAGTAGGACTTACCTTCATGTTACCTTGCATGACAAGGAAAGAGATAAAATCGTAGCCAGACTCTCTATGTACTGATAAGGAAAGCTCTTGGTCATGTCTTACTGGGTTTCCTATCCTATAATCCTCACCTCTCCGGTATATAAGGAGAGGTACGGAGCCCCGAGGGGCATCGACATCTAGCACACAGACATCTCACTAGAGATCACAATCCATATTGCGAAAGCAATACACCACAACTGGAGTAGGGTATTACCTCACATTAAGGGCCTAAACCAATATAATTCCTTGTGTTCTTTCGTATCCATCGAGCTTAGGTCCAACGAATAGCCCTGTATTCAATAAACCGATATAAATCATTGACAATTGGCACGCCAGGTAGGGGCCTCGTCGAGATCATCGTCAACAAGCCCTATGCATTCAACCATTGGAGTCACCAAAATCACCTTCTCTCCCGGACAAGCCATCAGCTTACAGAGCCTCGATTTCATTGCCGACAACTTCGGCAACATTACTATGTCCAACATGATTTTGATCCAATCAGGGAGAGATCAAGCCAACCTCACACCGGTTGGCCTCCTCAACACTGCGGCAATCTTCAACAACATGCTTTGGCAACACCCAAGTTCCACGAGCCCTAGGTTGACTCTATTTCCTAGTGTTCAACTCAGATACGGCCCTGAGCCGAACGAGATCGGATCTAGGGGAGACAAGATCATCAATTCCCCACTCGGACTCGTAAACGCCATAGCCGTCTTCAACTCCAACATGACGCGGCACCTCCAATCCTCTAGACTTCGACTCGGATACGGCCCAGAGCCAGACGGGTTTGGATTTAGGGTGGTTGGAGTCATCATCACCCCACTTCAGTACTTAGACTCTGACTCACAGTCGAAGGATAGCTCTGGAAGTTTCTCACCTCCATGAGAAGTCTTTATGGCATCAAAAGGGGTACCCCCAAGTTAAGATGCGCGCCGATTACATGATCAACAAGAGGAAGAGGCTCACCGACTGCACGAACAAAAGGAGGAAGAAGACCGACGCCTGTAAGCCGAATAGGACAAGAGCAACCCCAAGCTGCATAGAACCGGAAGGCAAGCACAACAAGACATCCTCCAAACGAGAGTGGGCGACCACAACGTCTTTGTCATCCTACAACAGAATGTTGTGGCTGCTGCAACACTACTAGATAGCCTCCAGCTAGGACCCGATAACCAAGCAACGCCAATGATTTTTAGAATCAAGGCAATGATAACTGCTGCAGTGGTACAACAGTGCCAGGATACTGTAGATACTGGGTCCTCTCAAGCAAAATAACTTTTGACAGTGCAACTTCATCAACCGCGGCCAGACGCCGAGCAACAGGATACAATCGACGACACTCGGAGTCGCTCCATGGATGACAAGACAATGACGAAGATTGCCAACAACACCATGATGATGGACGCTGTGACAACTATCACACCCTGAGTTTCCCCTTAATAGTGCCACACAAAAATATATTAAAGAGAAAGCCCCAAAGAAATTGTTTAATAAAGGCCAAGGGAATTAATTAAATGTGAAAATGTAAAAATAATAATCTATCATGGCAAGGAGTATTTTTCCTATATTCCCCTTGCCAAAATACACTAACAAGATTTTAATGGGAATTTTTAGAGCACTGGAAGTAATTTTAATAAATCAAAATAAATTATCAGAATTAAATTCCCTCTAGAAAATTCTTTTTCTTTTTTCTTTCTTTCTCTTTCACTTATTCTTTTTATTTTCTCCCGGTCCACGGCCCGCTCCTATGCAACTTGCCCGCGTGGCCCACTCGCCCCCGCCCCCACTACCCCTCACCGCCAGTTGGGCCCCACCTGTCAAACCCGCTCCCCCGCGCGCCTCCCTGCTCTCTCTCACTGCCGGGTGGGCCCCGCCCATCAGCACGCTCTCCCTCTCACCGATATGTGGGACCGGGGCCCCACATGTCAGACCCGTCCCCAACCTCCAACCACATCGGCTGGAGGGGAAAATCCCTGCCGCCGTCCGATCCGCGCCTCCTCCTGCCTCCTCGCGCTCTCGCCCCTCATTCCAACTGTGCGGACCAAGTCTCCTATCCGTTCCCCCACCTTCTCCGCCCATCTCGCCCATGCCCACGGGCGAATTTCACCTACTACCGCCATGGCCGCCACCCAGATTCCGTGAAATTGTGCTGCCTCGACCACGATCTCTGTCGCCCGAGCCCATATAAACACTCCCGTCCTCTCCTCTCTCTTTTCCCTCAAACTCCCGAGCCACTCATGCCCGCTAACCCGCTCAGCGCTACAATCCCAAACCGCCGCCGTGCTCCGCCGACTCCAGTCGCTCGCCGTCGCTGCTGTAGTCGCCGCTAGGCTGCGTGCTCGCCACCGCCAGCTCTGTTGCACGCCAGAGAACCCAGGCTGCTACTCCCACGAGCCCCTACGCCACCGGAGCCCCTCTTCCATCGTCATCCCCTTCGGTGAGTCGCTCCGCCGGCTTTCGGCCGCGATTCCCCATCAAACCATTCGGCCATTTCTCCTCCTAACCCATCCTACGTCTTCGCCAGAGCCTTCATCACCCCTTCCCACCACTGGCACGCTGTCGCCGTCGTCTTCCCGAGCCTTGCCACCGCCTTTCGCGTCGGTTGGCCGCCATTCACCATCTCCCCGTCATCGTCGCTCCTCGGTGAGGCACCCCTTCTCTTCCCCTCCTCCTCCGCCACTCATCGCCACTCTCCCGGGGGTCGGATGGTCACCGGCAGTGACCATCGGGCCGCTCGCCCCGCCGCGACGCGGCCGCGCCGGCAGGGCGATCTCCTTTCATCTCGCGCTGTTTGATCTACCCCAGGGTAGATCTAGACTAGCCGCGTGACGCCCCTGCGGGCGCCCGCTTCTTTGTCACGTCGGCGCCATCTCGGCGCCGTGTTGGCCCCTCAGTCCGCCGTGGCTGCCATGTCGGCAGCCACGTGTGGAGGTCGTGCTAGGCCGCGGTGGACGTGGTCCACCGTTCGCCACTGACCCATGGGCCCTGCCTGTCGGCGCCGGCCCCATGGTCCACTGACGCCATAATCCGATTAATTGTGCAATAAATCATTAAGGAATTATTTTTGTATAGTAAAACACAGTGAAACTTTAAAAATTCATAACTAATTCATACGAGCTCTGATTAATTCCATTCAAATTTTATTAAATCCAAAAAATGCCAAGAATCCATTAAAAATAGTTTTAGCTCATGTTTCAGTGCCCACATGTACTTTTTTAATTGTTTGTGCTTTGATTGTTATAGAATCCGACGTTGTCGACTCTCCCGTGTATTACGAAGTTGTTGCAGAGTTTGTAGAGCCGAAGCAAGACATCGTTCCCTCGATCATATTGCACCTGTTTATTACAAAATATTTGTTTTAAATCAATAAATGTGCATGTTTTCCTTATTTCATGTGGGAGGTTTGACCTATATATAGGTACTATATGATGGCCGTGACTTGACCTCCCCCTTATGCCTTTGTAGCTTGGGTAACAGTTTGATTATACAATGATGATAGGATGCTTAGCCATGCTTAGAATCAATTAGCTCACTTTGGGAGTAGATATTCATTATTATATTTATAGTTTGATTTTATGTCGGAAAGTGGAACTTTGGACATGGTTACTTAAACAATTATAATTTATCCCTAATGGTGGGCGGTGGGTGCATGGTTTTGCTGGTCGCACCCATAGCAATTAAGGACCGGTTCACGGGAACCCCTTGGGCAATTATCTATACATACCACAAGCCAACATGGGCAACGGCTGGGCTTGTAGCGTAGCTTCTCCCTCTCTTAGACACTGTTGGTGAGAATGGGCGTGATGAAGTTGGGTTGGCTCAGGGTCGTGTTGATCGGCTTCCGGATCCATTGTGGTGCAAGGGGGGTAGCCTAGTCGATATAGTGTGCCCTATCGGCAGGTGCAACCTCAACGTGGTGTGGATGGTTAGGGAGGAGTTGCGTGAACGGTCCTGTCACAACCTCTCACGGGGTATCGTGGTGACACACCGGCACACGGGAACGTGTGTGGGGGTGTGTCTTGTGGGTACAGTTGTACATCTCTGGCCAGAGTAAAAAATCTATTCGAATAGCCGCGCCCACGGTTATGGGCATTTGGTCAATACTCACCGTGATTAGTCTCACCTTAATAATTCAATTAACATTTGCTGTGGAGATAGAATGGATGTTTGGGCCTGGTCAACGTGGTGTAGCATTGATCGGTGGAGGATTAATACTGTTTGATTAATCAACCATTTTACTAATTGTGAACTGCTATTGTTTGCAACTACTTTTACACAAATGAACTCGAGCCTATCTTTGTTTCCCACGCATTGTGCATACTTGCGGGTGTGACTTGTTGAGTACTGTGGGTGGTACTCAGTCTTGCTCCCTTTCCCCCTCTTAGTGCTGGAGTACCTGTCCGATGAGGATCGTCTGGTGAACTAGGCTAGATTCACCGTCTAGCCGCCTATGGAAGGGAAGCCTCCTCGTGGCTAGCTGTTTATAAGTTTTCTTTATCCTTTACAGCTACATTTATGTAAGACACTTTTATTCTATTTGTAAGACGTACTCTGTATGACAACTTGGTATGGTGTACCCTAGCTTTCCTAGACAGGGATTTAATACACAGAAATGTTGAGAATTCTAGCTGTGAATTTCTGGGCATTACAAGTTGGTATCAGAATTCAAAGAAGGTGTACTGTTATGTCCTTCGGACTGACAAACACTCCGGCCTTCTTCATGAACCTGATGAACAAGGTGTTCATGGAGTTTCTGGATAAGTTTGTGGTGGTTTTCATCGACGACATCCTCATCTACTCGACATCAACAGAAGAACATGAGCAACATCTCTAGTTGGTTCTCGAGAATCTAAGAGAACATCAGCTGTACGCCAAGTTTAGCAAGTGTGACTTCTGGCTGAAAGAAGTGCAGTCCCTCAGACACGTCATCACCGACCAGAGAGTTGCCATGGATCCAATGAATGTGGAGTTAGTTACCAATTGGAAACTGCCCAAGACGGTGACACAAGTGTGGAGTTTTCTCAGACTCGTGGGTTATTACCGCCGGTTCATTCAAAACTTCTCCAGGATAGCGAGACCCATAACTCAATTGTTGAAGAAAGACGTGAAGTTTGTTTGGACAACTGAGTGCAACCACAGTTATGAGGAACTCAAAAAGAAGTTAGTATCGACACCAGTCTTGATCTTGCCAGACCCCAAGAAAGACTTCGAAGTGTATTATGATGCATCCCGCTAAGGGCTAGGATGTGTGCTGATGCAAGAAGGCAAGGTCGTAGCCTATGCGTCTCGCCAGTTGCGTCCCCATGAGTGCAACTACCCGACACACGACTTGGAATTGGCTGCAGTGGTCCATGCTTTGAAGATTTGGCGGCATTATCTCATCGGTAACCGCAACGAGATCTACACTGATCACAAGAGTCTGAATTATATATTTACCTAGCCCGACCTGAACCTCCGTCAAAGAAGGTGGCTGGAATTGATTAAAGATTACGATGTGGGAATACACTACCACCCGGGCAAAGCCAATGTGGTTGCAGACGCTCTGAGCAAAAAAAGCTACTGCAACTCCACTCGAGCATAGGCGTAGTGCAACAAAGTGTAGCAGGAATTCGAATGCTTGAATCTAGGTATCGTTGACCCGGGTTCTTGGCAGCCCTAGAGGCCCAGCCCACACTCTTCAATCAGGTTCGCGAGGCACAAGTGAACGATCCAGAGATTAAAGAACTCAAGAAGAACATAAGAGTTAGAAAAGCCCAAGGTTTCACAAAAGACGAAAATGGGACAGTCTGGATGAGAGAACTATTGTGCGTCCCAGAAGACAAGGAACTCAAAGATTTGATACTCCGGGAAGCACATGAGACGCAGTACTCTATCTACCCTGGAAGCACTAAAATGTACCAAGATCTCAAGATAAAGTTTTGGTGGGCCAGCATGAGAAGAGAAATCACAAAATTTGTGGCACTCTGTGATGTGTGCCAATGAGTTAAAGCAGAACACCAACGACCCGCAGGACTTCTACAACCGCTCAAAGTCCCAGAGTGGAAGTGGGAAGCGATTGGGATGGACTTCATCACCGGTTTGCCCCACACATCTTCAGGATACGACTCGATCTAGGTGATCGTAGATCAGCTCACCAAGATCGCCCATTTCATTCCTGTGCATACGACATACTCAGGAGACTGGCAGAACTCTACATGGCTCGCATAATGTGTTTACATGGAGTACCAAGAGGATTGTATCTGACCGTGGTAGCCATTTCACTTCCAAGTTCTGGCAGAAGCTGCAAGCAGAAGTGGGAACTCGACTGAATTTCAACACGGCTTACCATCCACAAACAGATGGACAGACTAAAAGAGTCAATCAGATATTAGAAGATATGCTAAGAGCTTGTGCTTTGTGGGACTTGGGATAAGAGTCTGCCCTATGCAGAGTTCTCATATAGCAACAGTTACCAAGCCAACTTGCAGATGGCACCATTCGAAGTTCTGTATGGCAGGAAGTGCCGTACACCCCTCTTCTAGGATCAGACAGGTGAACGCCAGGTATTCGGGACTAATGCACTCAAAGAAGCTGTGGAGAAAGTGGCCATTATCCGGGAAAGATTGAAGACAGCTCAACCTAGGCAGAAAAGCTATGATGATAACCGCCGCAGAGATTTGAGCTTTGAGGAGGGAGACTACGTGTATCGTCATGTCACACCACTCCGTGGGGTACACAGGTTCCAAACCAAAGGGAAGTTAGCACAATGTTTGGCACAACGTTTCATGGGACCTTACCAGGTTCTAGCTCATAAAGGCGAAGTTGCATATCAGTTGGACCTTCTAGCTTCAATGGCAGGTATACACGATGTGTTCCAATGGTCTCAACTAAAGAATGTCTGAGAGTACCAGCGGAACAGGCAGATCTGGAGTAGATCAAAATCGAGGAGGACCTCACCTACGTGGAGAGGCCAATCTGAATCTTGAAGATAAGTGAAAGGAACACTAGGAGCCGTGTAATCAGATTCTGCAAGGTATAGTGGAGCCACCATTTAGAGAATGAAGCTACCTGGGAGCGAGAGGATAAATTGAAGTCCGTCCATCTGCACCTCTTCGCCAGCACTTCCGAATCTCGATGACAAGATTCCGTTTAAGGGGGGTAGGTTTGTCACACCCTGAGTTCCCCTTAATAGTGCCACACCAAAATATATTAAAGAAAAAGCCCCAAATAAATTGTTTAATAAAAGCCAAGGAAATTAATTAAATGTGAAGATGCAAAAATAATAATCTATCATGGCAAGGAGTATTTTTCCTGTATTCCCCTCGCCAAAATACACTAACAGGATTTTTAGGGGAATTTGTAGAGCATTGGAAGTAATTTTCATAAATCAAAATAAATTATCAGAATTAAATTCCCTCTGGAAAATTCCTTTTCCTTTTCCTTTGTTTCTCTTTCTCTATTTCTTTTCTTTTCTTTCTCCCAGGCCGTGGCCCGCTCCTGTGCAGCCTGCCCCCACGGCCCACTTGCCCGCGCCCCCTCACCGCCAGTCGGGCCCCACCTATCGGCCCCGCTCCCCCGCCCGCCTCCCCGCTCTCTCTCACTACCAGGTGGGCTGACCTGTCAGCACGCTCTCCCGCACCCCCTCTCCCTCTCGCCGACATGTGAGACCAGGGCCCCACATGTTGGACCCGTCCCCAACCTCCGGCCGCATCGGCCAGAGGGGAAAAATCCCCACCACTGTCCAATCTGCGCTTCCTCCCGCCTCCTCACGCTCTCGCCCCTCATTCAAACCACGCGGACCAAGTCTCCTATCCGTTCCTGCACCTTCTCCGCCCCTCTCGCCCACACCCACAGGCGAATTTCACCCACTACCGCCGCGGCCGCCACCCACGATTCCGTGAAATTGCGCTGCCTCGGCCACGATCTCCATAGCCCGAGCCCATATAAACACTCCCCATCCTCTCCTTTCTCTTTTCCCTCAAACTCCAAAGCTGCTCGTACCTCTAACCCATTCAGCGCCGCAATCCCGAACCACCGCCACACTCCGTCGACTCTAGTCGCTCGCCGTCGCCGCTGTAGTCACCGCCAGGCCGCATGCTCGCCACCGCCAGCTCCGCTGCACGCCGGAGAACCCAGGCCGCTACTCCCACGAGCCCCTACCCCACCGGAGCCCCTCTTCCGTCGTCATCCCCTTTGGTGAGTCCCTCCACCGGCTTTCGGTCGTGATTTCCCATCAAATCGTTTTGCCATTTCTCCTCCTAACCCATCCTACGTCTTCGCCAGAGCCTTTCAGACCCCGTCCGTGCCTCCATCGCCCTCCTGCCGCCGGAATGCCGTCGCCGTCATCTTCCCGAGCCTTGCCACCACCTTTCGTCTCGGTTGGCTGCCGTTCGCCGTCTCCCCGTCGTCGTCGCTCCTCGGTGAGGCACCCCTTCGCTTCTCCTCCTCCTCCGTTGTTCATCGCCACTCTCCCAGGAGTCGGATAGTCACCGGCGGTGACCACCAGGACACTCGCCCCGCTGTGGCGCGGCTGCGCCGGCGGGGGCGAGCCCCTTTCCTCCCGTGCCGTCCAATCTACCCCGGGGTACATCTGGACCAGCCACATGGTGCCCCCGCTGGCACCTGCTCCTTCGCCGTGTCGGCGCTACCTCAGCATCGCGTCAGCCCCTCGGTCCGCCGTGGCTGCCACTTCGGCAGCCACGTGTGGCAATCGTGCTGGGCTACGGTGGACGCAGTCCAGCGTGCGCCGCTGACCCCTAGCTCATTGACCTATGGGCCCTGCCTGTCAGCGTCAGCCCCGCGGTCTGCTAACGCCATAATCCGATTAATTGCGCAATAAATCATTAAGGAATTATTTCTGTATATTAAAACACAGTGAAACTTTAAAAATTCATATTAATTCATACAAGCTTTGATTAATTCCATTCAAATTTCATTAAATCCAAAAAATGCCAAGAATCCATTAAAAATACTTTTAGCTCTTGTTTCAGTACCCACATGTACTATTTTTAATTATTTGTGCTTTGATTGCTATAGAATCCGATGCTGTCAGCTCTCCCGTGTATTACGAAGTTGTTGCAGAGTTTGCAGAGCCAGAGCAAGGCAAGTTATATCGTTTCCTCGATCATATTGCATCTGTTTATTGCAAAATATTTGTTTTAAATCAATAAATGTGCATGTTTTCCTTATTTCATGTGGGAGGTTTGGCCTATATAGGTACTATATGATGGCCGTGACTTGATCACCCCTTTATGCCTTTGTAGCTTGGGTAACAATTTGATTATACAATGATGATAGGATGCTTAGCCATGCTTAGAATCAATTAGCTCACTTTGGGAGTAGATATTCATTATTATATTTGTAGTTCGACTTTATATCAGAAAGTGAAACTTTGGACATGGTTACTTAAACAATTATAATTTGACCCTAATGATGGGCGGTGGGTGCATGGTTTTGTAGGTCAAACTCATAGCAATTAAGGACCGGTTCGCAGGAACCCCTTGGGCAATTATCCGTACATACCACAAGCCAGCGTGGGCAAAGGTTGGGCTCGTAGCGTAGCTTCTCCCTCTCTTAGGCACTATTGGTGAGACTGGGCGTGAAAGAGTTGGGTCGGCTCGGGGTCGAGTTGATCAACTTTTGAATCCATTGTGGTGCAAGGGGGGTAGCCTGGTTGATACGGTGTCCCCTGTCGGCAGGTGCAACCTCTGCGTGGTGTGGATGGTTAGGGAGGAGTTGCGTGAACAGTCCTATCACAGACTCGCGGGGTGTTGTGGTGACACACCAGCACACTAGAACGTGTGTGGGGCTGTGTCTTGTGGGTACAGTTGTACATCTCTGGCCAGAGTTAAAAATCTATTCGAATAGCTGTGCCCGTGGATATGGGTATTCGGTCAAGACTCACCGTGATTAGTCTCACCTTACTAATTCAATTAACATTTGCTATGGAGATTGGATGGATGGTTGGGCCAGGTCAACGTGGTCTAGCGTTGATCGGTGGAGGATTAATATTGTTTAATTAATCAACCTTTTTACTGATTGCGAACTACTATTGTTTGCAACTGCTTTTACGCAAATGAACTCAAGCCTATCTTTGTCTCCCGTGCATTGTGCATACTTGCGAGTGTGACTTGTTGAGTACTGTGGGTAGTACTCAGTCTTGCTCCCTTTCCCCCTCTCAGTGGTGGAGTACCTGTCCGACGAGGATCATCAGGAGGACTAGGCTGGATCCTCCGTCAAGCCATCTATGGAAGGGAAGCCTCCCCGTGGCTAGCTGTTTATAAGTTTTCTTTATCCATTACCGTTGCATTTATGTAAGACACTTTTATTCTATTTGTAAGATGTACTCTATATGGCAACTTGGTATTGTGTACCCTGACTTTCCTAGCAGATTTTTAATACACATAAATGTTCAGAATTCTAGTAGTGAATTTCTGGGCGTTACAACAACCGCAATGCCCGAGAACGACTACGTTGAGATCTCCATCATGACATCAACGCTCACCGACGTGAGCTTAAGGAAGATTAACGCCACTGACTAGAAGACGAACACGAGCAATTTGGCCTCCACCATGAGTGATTCCACTGCTGCAGTCAGAGTCAGAGCCCACATCGCTCACCCCACTAGGATGAAGGAGTTCTAACCCTCACGCACAAGCTACGATGGCAAGACTAACCTAGAATCCTGGCTGACAGTCTACACCCTGGCAATTCAAGCAGCTGGAGGTGACCAGAAAGCTATGGCCAATTATCTTCCTGTTGCTCTAGCCAACTCGGCACGGACATGGTTAACGGGGCTTCCGAGAGGGTCAATTGATTCCTGGGGAGAACTCCATGAGTGGTTCGTGGCAAATTACCAGTGCATCTACGAGAGGGGAAGAACAAATCACTCTGGGACTTCATAAAATGCTTTTCCGAGAAGAGGAATACAATCCCCAAGATCAAGGACGAGACGGTCATCGCCGCCTTCCGCAAGGGAGTCAAAGACACATCATTCATCACCAAATTCACTCAAAAGCCACCCAACTCCGTCAAGGCTCTCTTTGAGATGGCCAATAAGTATGCTGCCTCAGTCGACACCATCTCCAAGCCACTCGAGGACAAGCCCTAACAAAAAGACCAACATGAGACAGATGATGCAGGACCATCCAAGACCAAGGACCAAAAGCGAAAGTCGAAGGACATCATCGCCACGGTTGACCACAACCGTCCACGAGCTCTAAGGCAGACGACTACCAAAAGGTTATGAACGACCCGTGTCCTTTCCATCCAAAAGGGAAGCACTCAGCAAAGAACTGCTTCATGCTCAAGAAGTTCGTCACGGAGCAAATGTGACGCCCAGAAATTCACCAAAATTTCCAAAGCTAATTTGTGCAATAAATCCTCGTCCAGGAATCAGCCGAGGTACACATACCAACAATTTGACAAACATAACCAAACGTAATAACGTTAAATACTTACAGAAGAGACACTTAGTCTTCACACAGAAGAAAACAATAGCGGAATGGTAATCCTAGCGAAGCTTTAGCACCAAGCCCATAGGCAGCTCAACTGGGGTATAAGCCAAACACCAAGACTTCTCCTTCCAAGCGTATCATCACTCTAATGATGGTAATATTGCAAGACTGAGTACCACCCACCGTACTCAACAAGCCACACAAAGAATGCAAAATAATGCAACGAGATTCCAAAGGAAAGGCATAGTATGGCTTATTTGCATAAAACAACATTTAAAACATTTGCATTTAAAAGCATTGAAAACAGTATAGTTTAATTAATATCAACATTGGACTAGTCACTGAACAACACTCCAATGCAGTTTAGGCCCAAACCATAACCCTCCAAATTGGAGCTATCAAGTTTCCATCCTAGATTATCATTGATGAGTAGTGTGAGACTAATCACAAAAAACATTGATAGGCTCGCCCATAACCGTGGGCACAGCTATTCGAACAATTTTACTCTGGCCAGAGGTGTACCAATTTACCCACAAGACACAGTTCCACATATGTCACCACGCCCCGAAATACCACCATGGTACTGCAAAGGGGGAAACCATGACAAGACCTTTCATGCAACTTGCCCAATAAAAAAGCCACCCGCTGAACCACCTGTCACCGGCAGGAACTAATTAGGTGCCCAATAGGGAGACGGTCCAACACCCAAAAACATGGACTTATTGACGACTGCCATGGTGGTCTTATTGACACAGCCACATCACACCGTGGTGCCTCCTGTTGACCTCGTTACACGTCCAGTCAAGCCATTACCCATTCTAACTTGTGGTTAGTACGGTATTACTTCGCAACAAGTATTCCGCGAACTGGTCCTTAATTGTCATGAGCACTACTAGCAACACCATCAATCCATGTGCTCACAACCAACCATTAGTCAAGTTTTAGTTGGCATATTAATTAACCAGCCACAACCAACTGTCATGAAACAATAACCATTAATCATTAATTAATCAGGGTGAATGAATAGTTCCCCACATAAAATGATGCTAAAGTTTATAGGCATGGCTAAGCAGAACCTAAAAAATCTAGCTAGATAATTAATTAAACATCTAGCTAGTCAATATTAGTCATCCAGGGTATCAAGGTACATGTATCAATATCAAAGCGGCCATAATAATCAAGGAAATATTGGATAATAATAATAATGACATTCCAAATCATTGCACGCAATAACGTTAAAATAAAATAGTTTTCATAAATGGGATCAACATGCTCAAGGGGATTATCGTGTGACTTTCCTTGCAATAGAAAAGTCTTCAACAGGTCTTCCGAACTCCTCCACGATCTTCGTAATCCTCCGAAATGGTGAAATCTACGCGACTACATGCAAAACGAGGAAAACCCCTAAGAAACTTGTGGAGGCCATGGGCCCCGGGTACCTCATCACAAGCATATGGGCCACTCGGATAGAGGATGGGCCGAGACTTGTAATTAGAGATATAGTAGCACCCGGCAGACTTTGCCTTGTATGATAAGGAATATATAGTCCTAGTCGGGTAAATTGTATCTCTAAAAGGAAATCCCTTGCCCGTATCCGGCTGGGATTCCTACCTTGTACCCATGTCCCCCAGTATATAATGGGAGGCAGGGCGCCCCATGGGGGCAGAAGAGATCAGAAGATCATAGATCAACACAAATCCTCAAAGGAATAACATCACAACTAGACATAGGGTATTACCTCACATTGAGGGCCTGAACCAGTATAAATCTCCCTGTGTTCCTTTGTAATCCATCGAGTTTCCATCTGCCAAGTAGCCCTATATTCATATTGCCAGTGTAAAACATCAACAGTTGGCGCGCCAGGTAGGGGCTCCGGCGAGTTTCACATCTACAAGCTCGATGGATCCAGCAACCAGAGTCGATGGCGGCAAATTCTCCCCTGGAGACACATTGACGTTCGGAAGCCTCAACTTCGTCGCCGACATGTTCGACAATCTCACCTTGGCCGACGCAGATCCAATCCAACCGACCGAGGAACCAACCGACTCCGTCCCAATCGGCTCACAAGACACTACAGCCACCCTTATCGATTTGCTACGGCGATCTACCACCTTGCCAGGGGTCTCTGGACAACTTTCTCCTTCGGCGTCCAACTCGCGCTTGGCCTCGAAACCCAGTGACGCCACGGATCTACCTCCCATGCGGCTGACCCGATCCTCTAGGCCCCAGTTTGGACATGGCTCCGAGTCACTCCAGTTTGAATCTAGGGAGGTCGGAGTCGTCCTTACTCCGATCAACTACTCGGATTCCGACTCCAAGTCAAACAGCGGTTCGGACACTAGTTCGGACACCAGTCTAGCAAGTTTCCTTCTGCCCCGCGAGATTTTCATGGCATCAACCCCCCCGCCGAAGGTGCGCCGAGTACAAGAGGAGTAGCAGGAGGAGGCACACCGACTACAGCAACAGGAGGGGGCCAACAGCGAGGCTCGCAACGACGAGCTACGCAAAGCTAGGCGAACTGCTTAGCAACAGATCCTCCAAACTAAAGTTGGCGACCACGGCGTCTTCGTCACGCCGCAACAGAACATCATGGCCGCTACAACCCTGCTGGACACGCTCCAGCTTGGGCCTAATCACTAGGCCACCCCGACTATCGCCAAGATCAAGGCGATGATTACAGCTACCGCCTGTTAGCAGCACCAGCAGTCGAGCGACACACTTGTACTGACCAACCGGTCGGGTTCTCTGGCAGCAGGCTTATCTACATTAGCACGACGTCGGGCGGTCGGCTCAAGTCAGCCACACGAGGTGTCGCGGCAAACATCACTCGGCAACACCAACAACAACAATCGGCGGCGTCATCAGAACGATCGTCGGTTCAACCAAGACCTCCGAGTTCGTCTACAACGTGATCTTCGACAAGACATTAATGCCTGGTGCCGTCAACGTGAAGAGGATGAATGCCGCCGACTGGAGGACGAGCATGAGCGTTTCGGTCTTCACCACAAGCGGTTTAACCGCCGCGGTTGGAGCCGGAGCCCTCACGAAGGTGAAGGCGTTCTAGCTTTCACCCACGAGCTATAGGACGTTGACTAGCCGTCGGGCTTCAAGCCTACGGGAATCGAGAAATACGACGGCAAAACCAACCCCGAGTCCTGGCTCACCGTATACACCCTAGCAATTCGAGCTGCCAGAGGTGACCATAAAGCCATGGCTAACTACCTCCCGGTCACCTTGGCCGACTCAGCAAGGACATGGCTAACAAGGCTCCCGAGGCGGTCGATTGGTTCCTAGGGAGAACTCAGGGAGCGGTTCATCGCTAACTTCCAGGGGACCTACGAGAGGTTGTCTTTCAAGCACGATTTATACCAACTGCACCAGAGGAAGAAATTTATCAAGAGGTTCTCTGAGAAGCGCAACCAAATCCCAATGATCAAGGATGAGGTCATCATCGCCGCCTTCCGCAAGGGAGTAAAGGACGCCCCGTTCATCGCAAAATTCACTCAGAAGCCTCCAGCCACTATCAGGGCTCTCTTCGATATGGCAAACAAATACGCCGACTGAGCCGAGGCAGTCGCAGAGGCCCTTGACAAGAAGAAAGAGCCCCGGAAAAAAGACCAAAAAGCAAAAGCTGACAATGAGCCATCACAGAACAAGTCTGGCAGCCGCAAGCGGAAGTCGGACAATGAGGTGGCCAATGTGGAGCGCACTCGGTCGCAGCCCCCACGGAACAACGACTACCAGAAAGTCATGAATGGGCCTTGCCCCTTCCACCCCAAGGACAAGCACACGGCCAAAGACTGCTTCATGCTCAAGAAGTTTGCTTCCGAGAAGGCTTCATCATCTGGCGCCAACAAGGACAAAGACAAGCCAGACTCGAGCCCGGCCGATGATTTTCAGGATCCCCAAGCCGAGCTCAACCACATCTTCGGAGGGCCGTCTACGTAGGAGTCCAAGCGGAAGCATAAGCTAACAGCACGTGACGTCAACACGGTCTCTACAACAGACGCCCCCCAATATTTGCGTTGGTCAAAGACACCCATCACCTTCGACCGTGTAGATCACCCCGATCGGGTCTCACACCCGGGGCGCTACCCACTCATCCTGGACCCGGTCGTCAACAATATCAAGCTGAAGAAGGCCATCATAGACGGAGGCAGCACGCTCAATATCCTCTTCGCCAAGACCCCGGATGAGATGAAAATCCCTCGTTCAGAACTACGGCCGAGTACTGCGCCCTTCCACGAGATAATTCCCGGCCTGTCTTCAACACCTCTCGGGCAGATAACCTTGCCGGTCACTTTCGGCACGTGAGATAACTTCTGCATAGAAAACATCTGCTTCAAGGTCGCTGACTTAGAGACCGCGTACCACGCGAAACTCGAATGACCGGTGCTCGCCAAATTCATGGCGATACCGCACTATACCTACATGGTGCTCAAAATGCCTGGGCCAGCAGGAGTCCTCACCCTCCGCAGCGACGTCAAGCAAGCCTTCACCTGTGACAAGGAGAGCTATGAGTTGGCTCAATCACAAGAGGCAGCAGTCGGACGCAACAGCATTCGGCAAGCCGCCACAACCGAAGTCGAGGATGATCAAGTTCCGGCCAAAAAAGCAGCGAAATCGGGAATTTCAGCGGACTCTGACACGAAGAAGATCCCCCTGGACCTTTCCAACCCCTCCAAGACTGCTCTACTCGGGACCGGACTCGACCCCAAATAGGAAGACGCGCTCATCACCTTCCTCCAAGCCAACAAGGATATCTTCGCGTGAAAACCATCCGACATGCCGGGCGTACCAAGGGAGGTGATCGAGCACGCCCTCAACGTCAAGATAGACGCCAAGCCAGTCAAGCAACGTCTGTGACGCTTCGTCCAAGACCGTAAAGATGTTATCTAGGAGGAGATAACCAAGCTTCTCGCAGCCGGGTTCATCAAAGAGGTCTATCACCTGGATTGGCTGGCAAACCCAATCCCGGTCCGGAAGAAAACGGTAAATGGCGCATGTGTGTTGACTACACCGATCTCAACAATGCGTGCCCCAAATATCCATTTGGTCTACCCAGAATAGATCAGGTGGTGGATTCAACTGTTACTCGGGATACCACCAAATCAGCCTCAAGGAGGAGGGCTACCTAAAGACGTCTTTTATACGCCGTTTGGAGCATACTGCTACATCACTATGTCGTTCGGTTTAAAAAACGTTGGAGCAACGTATCAACGGGCCATTCAGCTGTGTCTACACACTCAGATCGGGCGCAACGTGGAGGCATACGTCGACGATGTGGTGATCAAGACCAAGTCCAAAAAAGACCTCATCGCTGACCTGGAAGAAACCTTCCAAAATCTTCGAAGATTCAAGATGAAGTTGAACCCGAAAAAGTGCGCCTTCGGTGTGCCATCTAGAAAGCTACTCGGCTTCATCGTCTCGCATCGCGGCATCGAGGCCAACCCGGAGAAAGTCCACGCAATCATGAACATGGTACCCCCGACTAGCCAGAAGGACATCTAGAAGCTGACAGGCTGCATGGCGGCACTCAGCCGGTTTATTTCCCGACTAGGCGAATGGGGCATGCCCTTTTTCAAGCTATTGAAGAAAGCAGACAATTTCCAATGGACTCTCGAAGCCCAGCAAGCCTTCGAAAACTTCAAAAAATTTCTCACATCACCACCTGTGTTGGCGTCACCAATGCCCCAAGAACCATTAATGCTGTATCTGGTGGCAACTACTCAGGTAGTCAGCACGGTGATGGTGGTTGAGCGATCCGAACAGAGTCACATACAGAAGATTCAACAGCCAGTCTACTTCGTCAGCGAGGTCCTTGCCAACTCGAAGATGAGATATCCGCAGGTCCAGAAGCTGTTGTACGGCCTACTCATCACTGTCCGGAAGATGGTGCATTATTTCCAAGCACATCAAGTCACGGTGGTCACATCGTATCCACTCGGGGATGTCCTGCATAATCATGAGGCCACCGATTGAATCGCCAAATGGGAGCTCAAGTTGATGGCGTTCGACATCACCTTCCAGCCACGGACAGCTATCAAATCACAAGCTCTAGCCGACTTCGTGGCCGAGTGGACAGAAGTTCAAACGCCTACATTAACAGCGAAGCTAGAGTACTGGACAATGTACTTCGACAGTTCTCTACAGATCGGTGGCGTCAGGGCCGACGTCGTACTGATGTCCCCTACCAGCGAAAAACTCAAGTACATTCTCCAGATCCACTTCCCGACTTTCCACAACGTCGCCGAGTACGAGGCACTTATCCACGGGCTCTGCATTGCTATATCACTCGGCATCCGCCAACTGGTTGTGCAAGGAGATTCTCAACTCGTGGTCAACCAAGTCATGAAAGACTGGACATGCCTCGACGACACAATGGTGGCATACTGTTAGGAGGTCCGGAAGCTGGAAAACAAGTTCGACGGGCTGGAGATAACACATGTCCTACGACAATACAATGATGCTGCAAACGAATTGGCCAACATGGGATCTAAGCGAGAAGCGGTCCCGATAGGGATCCTTATCGAGCAACTTATGGAGCCATCAGTCAAGAAGAAACCAGTGCCAGAGCAGTCGGGAGGCGAACCTACCCCGGCAACAGACGAAGTACTGAACATATGTCAAGACTGGCGGACTCCTGTTCTCAAATTCCTCCCGGACGATGAACTCCTAGAAGATCGTAGTCAAGCCGAACAGATCAAATGTCAAAGCAAGAGTTTCCTAGTCGTCAGAGAAGACCTATACCAAAGAAGTGCATCCGGTGTCCTCATGCGCTACGTCACCACCGAGGAGGGCAAGCAGATTCTACAATCGATCCACTTGGGCATATGTGGCAACCATGCCGCATCCAGGACATTAGTCAGAAAGGCTTGTCGGCAGGGATTTTTCTGGCCAACAACAGTAACAGACGCTAAAGACATTGTTCGCACATGCGAGGGTTGCTAGTTCTACGCAAGACAAACCAATCTCCCAGCCCAAGAACTCCAAACAATCCCAATCTCTTGGCCCTTTGCAGTATGGGGGCTTGACATGGTCGGGCCTTTCAAGAAAGCGCCAGGAGGGTTCACACACTTGTTCGTCGCAGTGGATAAATTCACGAAGTGGATTGAGGCGAAACCCATTGCTACCATAACAGCGGCACGAGCAAAGGACTTCATCATGAGTGTATTATAGCGATTCAGGGTCCCTAACCGCATCATTACGGACAACGGTACTCAGTTCACAGGCGGCGTGTTTCAAGATTTCTGTGACGACTTCGGCATCAAGATCTGTTATGCATCTGTGGCACACCCATGGAGCAATGGGCAGGTTGAACACGCCAATGGTATGGTCTTACAAGGTATCAAGGCCAGGATATTCGACCGACTACAACCATATGAGGGCCGGTGGGTACAAGAGCTCCCATCTGTTCTCTGGTCTCTTAGAACCACGGTTAGTTGGGCAATAGGGCAATCTCCTTTCTTTTTGGTTTACAGTGCCAAAGCTATGCTACCAACCGAGTTAGAGTTCGGCTCTCCACGAGTTTGGACTTACTCAGAAGACACCTCAAACAATACCCGATTGGTCGAACTAGATTAGTTGGAAGAAGCGAGGGACATCGCAATAATCCAGTCAGCAAGGTATCTTCAAGGCCTGTGTCACTACCACAATCGCAATGTCCGTGGCCACGCCTTTTTGGTCGGAGATCTCGTCTTGAGAAAAATACAAACCACCAAAGACAGGCATAAATTATCCCCAACATGGGAAGGGCCGTTCATTATAGCCGAGGTCACGCGGCCTGGCGCCTACCGACTAAAGACCAGAGACGGTGCCCTCATCAGCAACTCATGGAATATAGAACAGCTACGTCCTTTCTATACCTGAGTTTAAATACTTTTCCATGTGTACAGATTTCTCTTACTCACTACGCTGCTTGTCCCAACCGAGTAGTGAGTCGGGGGCTGCATGTATTATATGTGCTTTGTCAATAATATACGAGCCTATTTTACTTAAGTTATAAAGTTTTGCAACGACTTTGTTATGTTTGCCCGAGTACAGCTTTCTTCGGTGAATGATTTTATTAAGTTCCTACTGACCAACTCGACGCAGATTATATAGTTGGGTAAAGCTAATAACAGCTAAGTAATAATTCAGAGCTTGGCGGCATTGCACATGTATTTACACATGTCTTTACAAAAATTCATATACACCGACTGCATGATGTACTGTTTTTACATACCCAGGTCTCGGGTGATCACCTCTGCAGTCGGCCTCGCCTTGGCTGTCAACTCCAGCACCTCTTCAGGTGTCGTCTCCTCGGCGAATCCCTCTTCGATGGCTTCAATGTCTGCCTTGGGGTAGATGGACTTGGTCATCGCTAGGGTTTGGGCCACGTTGACAACAGTATGCTCATCCAAGTACCTCTTCAGGACATTCGGTGCATCGTTAAGGCGCGCCTGCACCTGAGACACCGTGTTGGAGCTGGTTCCCACATGACGAGGATCCATCACATCAAGGAGCCCTTTCACGGACTCTGCAAGGATCTCCCGTGACTCCTTGACAACCTTTATCTCCTCTGCAAAAGCCTGGAATTGGATTTGGGCATTGGCTCTAGCAGCTGCCCGGGTTCACCAACAAGTAAACTTGTCAGGCAAACTGCAGACGAAGTACTTAATGGATTGGTTAAGATCATTGTCAATGCAGAGACTTACTTTCGTAGTTGGCCTCCCACTTGGCTTTGGCCTTCTCCAGTTCAACCTTTTCCTTCTCGAGCTTGGCGTTGGCCTTCTTCAAGTCGGCCTTCTCCTTCTCAAGCTCGGCCACGGCCCTTGTCAGGTCGGACTTGTCCTTCTCAAGCCCGGCCTTGGCTCTCTCGGCCTCCTTCAGCTGGACTTCTCCCTCTGTTCGGGTCTTCAGCTCGACTTCAAGGGCTACACATCAGAATAGTCAAGCACTCAGCATGGCAGTCAAGAAACAACTGGGCAGTCGGAAAACAACACAACTGGACAAATATACTAAGAGATCAGTCAGGGAGACTTACTTCCAATCTTCTTGGCTTGGTCCCAATTCTCAGTCCTAAGCTGATTAACGGCCTCCCTCAGCCAAGATTCCCTCTCCTGGCTGTGCCCTTCCACTTTGGCTTTTAAAGCCCGGAGCTGGTCCAATTCTTGGAGCTAGGGGGCAACCCGGGTCAGGACCTCGTTCATCATCTCCGAGCGGTCAACCAGTTTCTACTCGGGGAGAAGCAGTGTGAGGTGAAGTCAAGCGTCAGGACACTCGTGCAAGGAGGACTACCAAGATTCCAATATGGCAAGATTCATACCTTAATCCCCTGGGACGCGGCGATTGCGGCATGAAGCAAGTCTTTACGCTCTTTCTCTACCGCAACCTCGTCATGCTTGTAACTCCTCACAGTTCTGTCGGGGGCTGTCCAGCGGAATGTCCTCGGGAACTTGCGGGTAGGGGCTTCGAGCCTGGGGAGATCCGGCCTTTCTGAAGGCGGTGACGACAACGACGACGACAACGACCGCGGCGGCGACAAGGATGACGATGGGGTCCTGGCACTCACCTCGGCAGCCTCCGGGGCCTCGGGGACTAGGGCGACAATCTCGACAACCGCCCCTTGGTTGGCCGGTGTCGGTGGCCCTACAATCAGGACGGTCTCAGTTTCTGCAACTGGGACCGTCACCGACTCAGCAGGTGTGCTCGCCGGCGCTGGCTCGGCTGGGGCTGGCTCGACGACGGGGGTAGCCGGAGCGGTCTCCTTGAGGTCAATGTCGGCCCGCTTCCTACATAACGAGTCAAACATCAATATGCTACCATACTGAACAAGATTTCCAGAAGACCCAGAGCAACCTACCTCTTGGAGAACTTAAGCCGCTGTCCGGGTGACCCAGAGGTAGGCACTGGAGGGCCGCTGGCTGTCGGGCCTGAGGGCACAGTGGTCGGTGGCGGTGTTTCTGTCCTGGTCGGCCCCGCTCGCGATGTGGCCGGCTGGGGTGCCTGGGTACTCGGCGGCACCATTCTTGGGCTCGATGTTACTGAGCCTGGCAGTGCTGGACTTGGCCTTGTACTTGGCGGCACTCGTATTGGGCTCGCTGATGCTGAGCTCGATTGCGCTGGTCCCAGCCTGGGACTCGGCGGCCTGGGGGCTGTATCGGCGGTGTCTTTTATTCTTAGACTCCCGGCTGCGGCACTTGGCCTCATGACCTTCTTCTTGCCCTGATCTACAACAGGTCTCTTCCCCGCTCTCTTGGAGTCGGGCTGGGCAGCAGAAGGACTTCTCGGGCTCTTCTTCGACTTCAGGGCCAACAGCATTCAGGAGTCATCATCAAACTCCTCACATGACTGCAACCAGTTCAACAATATATTTTACACATTCTGGAGCCAATCTAGGCATGTATCTGCAAGTACTCATCATAGATGGACTACAAGACAACATCAGCAAGGGTTACCTTGGGGCGCGGCCTCTTCTAGCTATAAGCCACCATAGATCGCCCTGTATCTTCAGTTTCGGCCACCCCGCTGGCAAAGAAATCTAGCAAGGTGTTGGTCACTTTGTACTTGTCTATCAGGTCGGCATATTCCCGGTTGGGATCGCCCTTGCCCTTGTAGTCCCAGCCGAAGTGACACCGGAGCTTCAGAGGCCTGATGCACCGAGTTAAGAAGCGCCTGGCCACCCATGGACCAGTCAACCCGGCTGTCTTCAGCTTGTCAATCTTGCCAGCAAGTTTGTGAACCTGCCCCATATCTTCAGAGGTGGGCAAGGACGACCACTTGGCAATAACCACCGGGGGCAAACCCATGAAAGGGGGAAGGCTTGGCTCAAGATCGGAACAATAAAACCATTCCTTATGCCAGCCTTTGAGAGAAGATTTCAGAGGGATATTGATATACATTCTCTTCATCTCGTTCCTGAGTTGGATACCGGCCCCCCCAATTACTTGGATTTTACTCTTGGAGGGCTGGGGCTTGATATAGAATAAATATCTGAACAGATTAAGATGGGGTTCTACACCCAAGAAGCACTCACAGAGAGCCACGAATATGGAGATTTGCGGAATCGAGTTGGGATTCAGATTCACCAACTCAAGTTCATAAAAAGCAAGAAGTTGGCGGAAGAACTCAGTAGAAGGAAGAGAAAGACCAGGTGGAAAAAAGAGGCAAAAACAACGGTCTCACCCACTTGGGGTTCCGGAACCGATTCGCCCTCAGCCGGACGCCAATTGATGACATCGTGGCTTTGCAACCTCAGCTGCTTCTCCAAGAGCTTCAGCTTAGCCGACCCGCAATCCGAAGTCGGCCAGACATCATCCGATGCACCCGCAAGATCTGAAGCCCTCGGCATGGTTGGGGATGAGGAGATTTGGGGGAAATGTCGCGGAAGGTTTGGAATAGACGAGGAGGAGCGGAATCGCCCGAGTTCTAGTGGGGAAGAGCAAACAATGGCGAACCCTAGCCGAGCGGGAGGCGAAATTTCAACACAGAAGTTGGAAGACGAAACGATTGGTGGATTGGAGAAGATGAAGAAATCTTTTCTCTCTCTCCCTGCCTTTTATAGAGCCGTTTTCGATTCGTGGGCTTGGGCCTACAAAGTCGATACTGGGCCACCAAGACATGAGTTTCTATAGTAGCACGCTCAATGTGGGCCGCTCGCTAGCTGTGTTAAAATCACAGTGCTAGTGCTGCCAACAGGAACCGATGAGGTAAACAGATATGCTTTATGATGGCCTAATTGCTAAACACATGTGTTTGGGTATCTGTCTTATCCACCAAGTATTGAGGATATATCCTTATAAAGATCACAAGCTGGTCTTCATCAAAATTGGGGATGCAGGTATCTCTCAAGTACACCTGACCACGCAATGGATTTAATTTCATAAAGTGGTACCCGGCCTTAATGCTTGGCCAACAGTTGCCATGAGCAACATTATTCCAGCTGACATGACACTGAAGAGTCTAGCTTCCGAGTAGTGCACTACTCAGGAGAGACTATAAATATTCTTTCCAGCTAACATGATGCTGAGGAGTCTAACTTCCGAGTGAGATGCCACTTGGGAAAGACTATAAACACCCTTTCCAGCTGACATGAAGCTGAAGAGTCCCACATACGAGTGGCATGCTACTCGACAAAGACTATAAATCATATTCCGGTTGACATGATGCCAAAGAGTCTCATATACCAGTAGTATACTACTCGAGAAAGACTACAAGGTTAAAGATCTTTGACTTTATATTTAATTGTTTTCATAATTAAGCACAAAGTCGGGGGCTACACCTAATAGGTGCGCCTATTCGGTGCACACTATTCATACATCTACATGAAGCCCTTCATAGCCTCGCTGCTAGCTGACATGAAGCAGGACTCAGAAAGAAGAAGCACTCGGACAAAGAGTACTCGGAAGCAATGCATTCGAGCAATCTTTACTGTGGAGGATGAGCACTCGACGTCAGCTGTGACTCAACTGTGAAGGTCTCAAGGGCTACTGTGGAGGCCATGGGCCCCAGGTACCTCATCACAAGCATATGGGCCACTCGGATAGAGGATGGGCCGAGACTTGTTGGCAGACTTTGCCTTATATGATAAGGAATATACAGTCCTAGTCGGGTAAATTGTATCTCTAAAAGGAAATCCCTTAGCCGTATCCAGCTGGGATTCCTACCTTGTACCCCTGTCCCCCAGTATATAATGGGAGGCAGGGTGTCCCATGGGGGTAGAAGAGATTAGAAGATCATAGATCAACACAAATCCTCAAAGGAATAACATCACAACTAGACATAGGATATTACCTCACATTGAGGGCCTGAACTAATATAAATCTCCCTGTGTTCCTTTGCAATCCACCGAGTTTCCATCCTTCGGGTAGCCCTATATTCATATTGCTGGTGTAAAACATCGACAAAACTCTAAATAAATAGTACATAAAAGTACATAAACATGTATATCATGATTTTAGATGAATTTAGGAAGAAGAACAGGTCAAATCGGAGTTCGGACAGAAAAGTTATGGCCTTCGGAAGTTCAAATTCACTGAAAATCCAAAAAGAAATTGGAAAAGGAATATTCTCATAATAGTCCCTCGGAAAATAATTATCTAGGATTTATTTTTGAATGGATAAATGAGTGGGACCCACTGGTCAGTGTGATTGCTCATAGTGGACTTGGTTTATGGACTTGGGAACTGCAGGGCCGGTGGACTGGATGAGGTGGCACTTAGGGCTGACGTGGCTCAGCTACGTGGCAAGGATCTAGGGTTATAGAAATCCAACAGTTGAGGTTAGATAGAGAAGATCAGACGGCTTAGGTTGCATCAGGGCATATCCAATGGCTCGGGATTAATCAAAAAGGATCCAACGGCTGAGATTGGATCAAAATCAATCGAACGGCCGAGATTGGTTGGGGATCTAAATACCGGGGCCCCACAAGTCATTCACAGAAGAGGACCCTGCCGGTGGGGTCCATATGTCAGCGTCTCCAGAAAGGCGAGCAACGGCAGTGCGCACGACACGACACCAGCACGGCGCGCAGCATGGGAGGATGTCGGTGGCGTTTGGCCGCAAAGAGGATGGAGTGGCGCAGCACCGGGACAAGGATGATGACGCCGAGCGATGGCGTGACAGCGAACAGGGGAGACGTGATGTCATCGATGGCGGCCCGACAGTAGTAGGATGATGACATGACGGCGACGGATGACGCCGAGCCAGGGAAAGAACCACAAGGCACCGGGGGGGCTCACTAGAGGCGACTTCGGGGCAGCGGAACCGACGACGGCAACCGAGCGGCCGGCAGCGGCGGCTTGGAGCAAAAGGCAGAGAGGCTAGGGCATGCAGAGGCGCTACTATTTATAGAGAGGGAGAGAGATTAGGGCAGGCGGGTGGCAGCACGATGGATTTAGAGTCTAGTGGTGGTGGTTTCGGGATGCACACGGGCGGCTCGATGCGGCCCTGACCGGTGCGGAGCGGTGGCAGAGCGGGCCAAGGGCCAAGGCGGTGGCGGTGGGTGCAGGCCGGGCCGGGGGTGGAGGTATGGGCCACGGAGGAGTATGGCGTCAGGCAACGCCAGGTTTGGGCCAGACCGAAGGAGAGAGGAGGAAGAAGAAGGAAAGATAGGGAGGAAAAAGAAAAAGGACAAAAAGAAAAGGTGGAAGAGAAAAAAGGGAAAAGGGAGGGGGTATTTCTAGAATTTCCCAAATTTGGAAAATTTGTAAATATGGGGAGAATTTCGAGTTAAAGGGAATCTTGAAATACTTCGGATATTTTCCAGAATTGGGGAAATTGGAGAATATTTGGTGGAGGTTGGAAAAATGGGGATTTTCTCAGAAAAATTCACATTTGCGAAATAGGAATTTTGGAGATATTTGAGAAATCAAAAGGTTATTTTAGAAGGTTTTTGGGAATGGAGAAAATCAATGGAGTTTGGGACATTCGGAATATTGGGATATTTGGACCATTCGAATTTGAGGAAAATCAAATAATCATTGGAACATCTCGGTGTCGGGATATTTACGAGAATCGGCAACGTGAGGGTATTTTTCGATATTTTGAGAATATAAGAAAAAATCAAAATATAAGAATATTTGAGGAATATTTTACCAAGGTTGAAATTGGGCAAGAATTAGAATATTGGAGGACTTGGATTTATTTTAACTGGAATCTGGATTTCAAAGGAAGGGAGTTTCTGAGAATCAAAGGAAGGGAGTTTCTGAGAATCAAAGAAATATAGGGGATTTTAGGGTTTCGGAGATGACACCCAGGCATTATAAAGGAAGGAAAACTCGAGTCCGGGCTGAACAGAGAAGTACAAAAAGGATTGGAGACGGAACAACCTAGTCAGGAGAAAAGAAAAGGATTTGTTTTCTAATTATTTAATTACTGAAATGATCTTTATTACATTTAAATTAATTTTGGAGCTTCGAAAAATCTGAGAAAATTTTAGAGAATTTATTAAACCATGGGGATTTTACTAGAGGCAAAAACCACCATGGAACAGGAGAAAATTTATTATTATAAATACTTAAATGCCTAAAATGTTTCGACAAAACCTCGGGGAATATAAAAGCATCTAAGCATTAATTAAAATTTCAACTTGGGATTTTTAATATTGAAATTTTTAGAATTTTATTCCAACACTTTCACAAACAAATTTTCTAGTGTATTCTTGTATTTCCATTTACCCAATATAATTTTAATTAAAGCGATTTTCAGGGTGTGACAGCAGACATCAACATCCAGTGAAGCCAAGGACAAAGACAAGTCAGACTCAAGCCCAGTAGGAGACTACCAAGATCCCCATGCTGAGCTCAACCATATTTTCAGAGGGCCGTCGGCGTACGAGTCCATGCAGAAGCAGAAGCTGACTACACCGGAAGACAACACCATCTCTGCCGACACACCTCAATACCTATGATGGTCCGAGGTTGCCATCATGCTCGATCGCATGGATCATCCCAATCAAGTGGCTCACCCGGGGCACTATCCACTCATCCTGGATCCAATCATCAATAACATCAAGTTAAAGGAGGTTCTGATCGATAGCAAAAGCGCTCTTAACGTCCTATTCACCAAGACACTTGATGAGATGAAGATTCCTCAATCCGAGATATGGCTGAGTACAACTCCTTTCCACGAGGTAATCGCGGGCCTCTCTTCAACGCCACTCGGCAAAATTACTCTGCTAATCACCTTTGGCACATGGGATAATATTCACACAGAGAACATCTATTTCAAGGTCGCTGATTTTGAAACAGCCTACCATGCCATACTCGGGTGGCCGACGCTAGCCAAGTTCATGGCGGTTCCCCACTACATGATGCTCAAGATGCCACGAACAGCAGGAGTGCTCTCCCTATGCAGTGACGTCAAGGAAGCCTTCACCTACGACAAGGAGAGCTGCGAGTTGGCGCAGTCATAAGAGGTCGCAGTCAGAAGGACCAATATCCGATTAGCGGCATCATCTTTCGAGGAGAACGAAGAGGTTCTTGCTAAAAAGGTAGAAAAGTCAAGAATTTCAGTGCACAAGGACACCAAAAAGATCCCCCTAGATCCTTCCGACCCCACCAAGACGGCGCTATTCAGGACCGGACTCGACCCCAAATAGTAAGACGAGCTCGTCACCTTTCTCCATGAAAATAGGGACATATTCGCTTGGAAGCCTTCCGACATGCCTGGTGTACCATGGGAGATGATCGAGCATTCCCTAAATGTCAAGGAGGATGCCAAGCCTATCAAACAACGACTATGGCGCTTCGCTCAAGACCGCAAAGATGCTATACGTGAGGAGATTACAAAGCTCCGGGCAGCCGGGTTCATCAAGGAGGTCTACCACCCGGATTAGCTGGCAAACCCAAACTTGCTTTGGAAGAAGAATGGTCAATGGCGCATGTACATTGACTACACCGACTTAAACAACACGTGCCCCAAGGATCCATTTGGTCCTCCCAGGATAGATCAAGTGGTTGATTCTACCACAGGATGCGAGCTACTCAGCTTTGTTGATTGCTACTCGGGATATCACCAGATCAGCCTAAAGGACGAGGATTTCCTGAAGACTTCTTTCATCACGTTGTTTAGTGCATACTGCTATATCACTATGCTGTTTGGGTTGAAGAATGATGGTGCAATGTATCAACGCGCTATTCAGTGGTGTATTCATACTCAACTCGGGCGCAATGTGGAGGCGTATGTCGACAAATACAATGAAGTGATCCCGACTGGTGGATTTGTCAAGCAATTAATAGAGCCATCAGTCAAGAGGAATCCAGACCCTGCGCAGTTTGGGGCTGATCTAGAACCCATCTAGGTCCTCATTGTTTCCCAAGATTGGTGGGCCCCAATTATCCAATTCGTGGCCCTTCATAGTTTGGGGGACTCGACATGGTCGGGCCGTTCAAGAAGGCGCTAGGAGGGTTCACACATCTTTTTGTCATAGTAGACAAGTTCACAAAGTGGATTGAGGCAAAATACGTTGCTACCATCACTGCAAGCGGGGCAAAAGACTTCATATTGAGTATCATATACTGATTTGGAGTCCCCAATCGCATTATCATGGACAGCAGCACTCAGTTCACGGGCGGCGTCTTCAAGGATTTCTACGATGAGTTTGGCATCAAGATCTGTTATGCTTTAGTGGCACACCCACGGAGCAATGGGCAGGTGGACCGTGCAAATGGCATGGTTCTCTAAGGTATCAAGACAAGAGTGTTCGACCGACTACAGCCATATGCAAGGTGATGGGTGCAAGAACTCATGTCTGTTCTATGGTCACTCCATACAACGGTCAGTCAGGCAACAGGGCAATCCTCTTTTTTCCTTGTCAATGGTGCTAAGGCCATGTTACCTGCTAAGTTGGAGTTCAGCTCTCCATGAGTCCAGACCCACAATGAAAATAAATCCAATGAAGACCGATTGGTCGAGCTCGATTAGTTGGAGGAAGCAAGGGACATCGCCACGATCCAGTCTGCCTGATACCTACAAAGCTTGCGTCATTTTCACAGTCGTAATATCCGTGGCCACACCTTTTCAGTGGGAGATCTTGTATTACGCAAGATATAGACCACCAAATACAGGCATAAATTATCTCCCTTATGGAAGGGGCCGTTCATTATTGCTTAGTTAACATGCCCGGGGGCTTACTGATTGAAGCGTGAAGATGGCTCCCTCATCAACAACTCTTGGAAAATAGAACAGCTACGTCTTTTCCATACCTAAGCATTGTATTATATTCAATTCATATATATATGAATAAAGTTTTTTGTACTCTAACTCACTACGCCGTTTCTTTCCGACCGAGTACTCTAAGTCACGAAGTCTTGTAACGAATAGTAGTACAGAGTACAGTTTTAACGGGATAAGCGCCTTTCGAGCTGATTCCTATCACTCGGCGCACACAGCTAGTCAAACAAGACTAATGACTGCAATGATAAGATAAGCACTTGGCACAAATTTACAAGCAAATAACCCAAGTCATTTACATACAAAATATATAAGACATCGTCTACATGCATACATGATCCACATTATGTACATGAAGTAATCCAGGTCTTGTCCTTACAGCTACAGTGGGAGATCTTCTGCTATGGCCTTGGCCGTGCTGTGGACTTCGTTGATCAGCGCCAACGCCTACTCTTGAGTGGTGCCGTCTACAAAGCCCTCACTGACTGTCTCGACATCCACTCGGGGATACAAGGACTTGGTCATAGCAAGAGCCTGCGTGATCCCTAGCATCGCATGCTCCTACACAAAAGATTTCAGGACTGCCGAAGCAGCCTGGAGTCGTTCAAGTACACTTGCAGTAGTAGCGGAGCTAGGGCCATCCTCTTATGGTTGCATTACATCCAGCAGTGCTTTGGCAGCATCAATGAAGGATTGCCTAGAATCCTCCATGTGGAAAATCTACTCAGTGAAAGCCTTGAACAACGATTGGATCTTAACCTTGTAGTCTGTCCGAAAGAATGGGTTACGGGATGATAAGGCAAAATAGTCCGAGATAGACTCGAGTACAAATACCAAGAGCCAAGTAGTAGACTCGAGTACAAATACCAGGAGCCAAGTAGCATACCTGCAAATTCATTTTCAACCTTGGCCTTCGTAGTGCCGAGGTCTTCCAATTCCTTCTTCAGACTGCCAAGTTCTTGGGATTGGTTATGTATGGTTGTCTCTAGAACTACAAAGACAGAAGATAAGAGGTTAGCAGAAGAAATTGGCAACAAGGATCTACTCGGGAAACATCGAAGCTTGCCTTGGACAGTACCCATGAGGCTGAATTTCTCGTCCCTCAGGGTGTTCACTGCGTCATGGAGCCAATTTTCCCTCTCCTTGCCCTTCAGCTGGATCTCGTCCCTCTCCTGCTGCAACCTAGACAATTGAGTGATCTGAGGAGCAGGCCTGACTAGAGCCTTGCTCAGCTTCTCAGACCTGTCAGTGATTTCTTGCACAAGATAAGAAGATTGCTGAGTACAAGGATCAAGAGTGGTGGCATGACCGCTAGATTTATACATTCAGGTATCTGCATTATTTTTAGGTATTGAGGATATATCTTTATAAGGATCAATAGCTGGTCTCCATTAAAATTAGGGATGCAGGTATCTCTTAAGTACACCTCATCACACATTCGGCTTGATCCATAGTAATAAGGGCTTATATGCTTAGCCAAATTGCCATAAGCAAAATTCCAGTCGATAATTAGCTAAAGAGTCCAATTTCTGATAAACATATCACTTGGAAAAGACTAAAAGGGTAATTGTTTCTCAATTAAGCACAAAGTCGGGGGCTACACCTAATAGGTGTGCCTATTCGGCACACACTATTTATTTATTTCCATGAAGCCCTTCATAGCCCCGTTGCCAGCTGACATGAAGTAGGACTCTGGACAAGAAGTACTCAGACAAAGAGTGCTCAGGAGCAAGGCACTTGGGATTTCTTCACCATGGAGGACGAGCACTTGGTCTGAGCTATGACTCAACTATGAAGGTCTCAAGGGCTATTATGGAGGCCATGGGCCCCTGAATGGCAGGTGCAGTGGTATAGTCTTCACACTGATTTGAATATTATTCCTTTGGACAGCTATGATATGATTTTGGGAATGTATTGGTTGGCCCAGCACAGTCCTATGGACATTGATTGGAACAAGAAGTCCTCGACGGTAACTAGAGGAGGAGAGGCAATCACCTTGCAGGGGGTTATTTCAGAACTGACCATATGTCCAATGTTATCCAAAGAACATATGCACGATCTCATGGAAAGAAGAGCGGTGGCATACTTGGTTCAGTTGTGTACTCTAGAGGAACAACATCAGAGAGAGGTGATACCTACAACTCCTTCAAGAATATGGCCACATCTTTAAGGTACCTGCAGGATTGCCTCCTATCAGGCAGTATGATCATGATAGGAGTATGATCATACAATACCTCTATTGCCAAGTTCACAGCTGGTGAATGTGAGACCATACCGATATACTCCTACATAGAAAAATGAAATTGAAGCCGAAGTGAAGGAGATGTTGACTAAGGGAATCATTCAGCCGAGCTCTAGTCCCTTCTCCTCTGCAGTTCTGTTAGTCAAGAAAAAGGATGGTTCTTGGTGCTTTTGTGTAGACTATTGCCACTTGAATGCCATCACAGTGAAGAATAAGTACCCTTTTCCCATAATTGATGAGTTATTAGATGAACTTGCGGGCTCTTAGTGGTTTACGAAACTGGATCTTCGTTCAGGTTACCATCAAATTTGAATCAATGCAGTCGATTAGCATAAAAAAGCCCTCAAAATACATAATGGACATTTTGAGTTTAAGGTCATTCCCTTTGGCTTGACCAATGCACCTGCCACTTTTCAAGGAGTGATGAATAGTATTCTGGCTTCTTTGCATCGACAATGTGTTTTGGTCTGTGTCGATGACATCTTAATCTATAGCAAGAACCTGCAAGATCATATCAAACATCTCAGGGCTGTGTTCCAAATTCTGGATAAACATCAACTCAAGGTTTAGCAAAGCAAATGTTCCTTTGCTCAATAGAGGCTGGCATACTTGGGTCATGTTATCACTCCCAATGATGTGGCTACTGATTATGAGAAAATTCAAGTGGTCAGAGATTGGCCACAACCTCAATCAGCTAAGGATGTGAGAAGTTTTCTAAGGTTAGCTGGTTACTACCACAAGTTTGTGCGCAATTTTGGCATAATCAGTAAACCTCTCACAGTCATACTTAGGAAGGGTGATATCTTCTTGTGGACATCCATAGCTGAGGAGGCTTTCTAGGCTAGTAAGACTGCTTTGGTCACTGCCCCAGTGCTAGCGATGCCAGATTTCACTCAACCATTCGTAGTGGAAATAGATGCTTCAGACAAGGGCATAGGTGATGTCTTGATGCAAAATAATCATGCTGTTGCATTCTTGAGTCAGGCATTGGGACCTCACCACCAAGGTATGTCCACATATGAAAAAGAAAGTTTGGTATCCTCTGTTAGCTGTTGAGCATTGGTGTTCTTACTTGCAGCATGCGGAGTTCTTCATTCAGACTGACCATCGCAGTTCATCCTTCTTGGATAACGAACATCTAGCTATACCATGGCAGCACAAGGCACTCACCAAATTGTTGGGTCTTTGGTACAGGATTATATACAAAAACAGCGTGGATAATGGGGCTGCGGATGCTTTATCGCGTTGCTCTGGATCTGCTATAGTTGAGCTTTCAGCTTTGTCCACATGTGTGCCAGAATGGTTGCAAGAGGTGGTGGAGGGTTATAGTGCAGATCCTGATGCCCGGGCCATGTTGCAAATTTTGAGTGTTACGGGAATGGGATTTCCAGATTTCACTCTGAGAGCTGGTGATCTTTACTATGAAAATAGAGTATGCAACAAGGAGCTGCAAAACAAAATTATTGCCAATTTGCATACTGCTGCAGTGGGAATTACTCTGAAATTCATGTCACTTATCAACTAATCAAGCAGCTATTTGCGTGGTCAGGATTGCGCAACTCGGTGGTCCAATTTGTTCAAACTTACTATCGATGTTTTGTATCGGCAATAATTAACATGGGGTTATGCGTTGGACCTAGAGCTCAATGGTGACACAAGGCAAGGAGATTTAGACAGGTTCAGTGTCACACCATGAGTTTTTTCCTTCTTAATAGAGTCACACAAAATATACTCAAGAAAAATACTTGAAGAAATTATTTAAATAAGGCAAGAAAAATTAATTAATGGAGAAAAACAAAATATCAATCTACCATGGCTAGGAGTATTTTTCTTGTATTCCTCTTGCCAAAATACACTAACAGGATTTTTATTGAAATTTTTAGAGCATTGGAAGTATTTTTAATAAATGGGAAAGCATTCTCGGAATTAAAAACCCCTTGGAAAATCTTTTTCCTTTTCCATTTCTTCTTTTTCTCTTTTTCTCTTTCTCTTTTCTCTTCCGGGCCGCGGCCCCCTCCTGTGCGTGGCCTGCTCGCCCCACGCGCCTCCCTTCCTCTCCCTCGCTAACCGCTGGACCCCGTGCGTCTCCCTCGCCCTCACCCGCTGCCAACCGGAGCCCGCTCGCCAGCGCTCCCCCCGTCTCACCCCTCACTCCTCCTGCTGACATGTGGGACCAGGGCCCCACATGTCAGTTCCATCTCCAACCTCCGGCCGAATCGGCCAGAAGGGATCGGCTCCTACCCGTCGTGCGATTGCGCCTCGTCTCGAGCCCACGCACCCTCTCCTTCGGTTCAAACCACACGGACTAGGTCACCAAACCGTTCCCCCACGTCCTCCGCCCCTCTCGCGCACTACCTAGTGTGAATTTCGCACATCCCGCCCTCGCCACCATTTCCCTCAATTCGCAAAATCCAACTGTCTCGGCCACGATCTCGCCCTCCCCGTGTCTACTTACACCCCCACTGTGCCCCTCCGGTCCTTTTCCTTCAAACGCTTGAACTCCCCGTGCATCCTAGCCCCTTGCGCACATGAACCCAAGCCACCGCCATATTCTGTCGTCTCCAGTCAAGCGCCACCGCTGTTGTAGCCGCCGCCGCGCTTGCCTCATGCCACCACCAGCTTCACCATGCTCCGGAGTGCCTAGGCTGCCACCCCTGCGAGCCCCATCACCGCTGGAGGCCCACTCTCCCCGTCTTCCTCTTCGGTGAGTGTTTCCGCCGACCTTCGGCCGCGGAATTCTGCCGGTTCTCTCGGCCATTTTTCCCCTAACTCGCTCTACTCCATCACCAGGACTCCCCGAGCATCATCTGCACCTCCGTCGTCTCTTTGCGCCGCCGGAACCCCATCAGCGTCACCATCTCGAAACTCTACCATTGGCCATCTCCCTCCCTTGTCACTGTTCGCCGATCTCCGGCCGTCGTCGAACCACGGTGAGGCTTCCATGCGATTCCCCATCTCCTCCACTGCACCGGATGGTCGCTGGCGGCGACCATCAGGCTGCGCGCCTCTCCATAGCTCCGCTGCGCTAGTGGGGCGCTGCCCCCTTTTGTTCCTGGCCATTCGATCTACCTTGAGGTAGATCCGGGCCGGCCGCGTGGCGGGTGCCCGCGCTCTGCCGCGTGGTGCCATGGCGCAATGGACCGCGTCCACCTTGCGCCGCTCCCCTCGTGCCACTGACCCATGGGTAGGGGTGGCAATTTCCCCGTAGGGGCCGGATCCCCGGCAGGGACCCGCCCCTACGGGGGCAGGGGCGGGTGTCATTTTGGACCCACGGGTAGTCGGGGTCGGGGCCCTGGTTATAAGCGGGTGTAGGGTCGGGGGTGGATCTGAACCCGCGAGTCATCCGTGGGGCCCCGAAGTAACAGTATCTTAAAAAAATAGCCCACTAAAAATGGCCCAGTAAGCCCATTAGCCCAGAATATATAAACTCACTCCTCAATCTTCTCAACCCTAATCCCCAACCTAGTCCTCCCTCTACCTAACTGGTACTATCGGCGGCACAGGGCAGGCGGCAGCGGCAAGCGGTGGGCAGCGGCAGCACAGGGCAGGCAGCAGCTGGCAGGCGGCGGGCGGCGGCGGCACAGGGTAGGCGACGGGCGGCAGCAACAGGCGACAATGGCAAGTGGCGGGCGGCAGCGGCAGTGGCAGCCAAGCGGCAGGCGGCGGGCGGCAGCAGCAGACGGTGGTCCTATTGTACTATTATTATACTGTTATGGTCCTATGGCTCCTATGTGTGGCCATCTGATTGACTGCATGAGTGCATGACTGCGATATGTCATATGTATATGTTCCTATGAATGAAGTTTAAGTCATGTAGAGTTGCAGGGTTGAATATTAATATTTAATCTTTCCATTCCTATATGTTCAGATTTAAATATCATGCATGAGTAAACTAGTTCGGAGCCCCGGAGGGGCCGGGGCCGGGTCCACATTTCGCCCCGCCCATGGCATCGAGGCCAGGGCCGGGTGGAGAAATCAGGGGGCGGGGGCGGGGGCGGGGGCGTTCCTGTTCAACCCAGCCCCGACCTGACCCGTTGCCACCCCTACCCATGGGTCCCACCTATTGACGGCGGTCCCGTGGTCCGTTGACGCCGTAATACCTTTTTAATGCGCAATAAATCGATTAGGGTTTATTTTTGTATAGGAAAAACATAGAGAACCTTTAAAAATTCATAACTAATTCATACGAGCTTCGATTAATTCCATTCAAATTTTATTAAATCTAGAAAAATGTCAAAAATCCAATAAAAATACTTTTAGCTCATGTTTCAGTGGTCACATGTACTTTTTTTATTGTTTCTTCTTTGGTTGCTTTAGAAACCGACGTGTACGACCCTCCCGTGTACTACGTGGTTGTTGCAGAGTTTGCAGAGCCAGAGCAAGGCAACTTACATCGTTTACTTGCACATTTTGCACCTACATTGTACAAACTATTTGCTTTGAATAAATAAACGTGCATGATTTCATTATTTCATATGGGAGGGTTTAACCTATCTATGTACATTTTGATGGCTATAATTTGACCACCCTTTATACCTTTGTAGCCTGGGTAACAACTTGATTATAAAATATTTTTAGGATGCTTAGCCATTCTTAGAATCAACTAGCTCACCTTGTGAGTAAAGACTCATTATTACATTTATGGTTTGACTTTATGTCGGAGGATGGAATTTTGGATATGGACACTTATATAAATAAAATCTGACCTTAATGGTTGGCTATGGTTGCATGGTTTTGCTGGTCGCACCCATGGCAGTTAAGGACCGGTTCGTGGGAACCCCTTGAGTAGTTATTCGTACATACCACAAGCCAGTGTGGGCAATGGCTGGGCTTGTAGCATAGCTTCTCCCTCTCCTAGGCACTACTGGTGAGAATGGGCGTGATGGATTGGGTCTGGCTCCGGGTCAGGTTGTCGACTTCCAGATCTATTGTGGTGCAAGGAGGGTTGCCTAGCTGATACGGTGTGCCCTATCGGCAGGTGCAACCTCAATGTGGTGTGGATGGTTAGGGAGGAGTTGCGTGAACGGTCCATCCTGTCACAGCCTCTTGCGGGGTGTCGTGGTGACACACCGGCATACGAGAACATGTGTGGGGCAGTGTCTTGTAGGTATAGTTGTACACCTCTGGCCAGAATTAAAATCTATTCGAATAGCCATGCCCGTGGTTATGGGCGTTTGGTCAAGACTCACCGTGATTAGTCTCACCTTAATAAATTGACTTAAAATATGCTTTAGGGATAGGATGGATGGTTGGGCCTGGTCAACATGGTGTAGCGTTGATCAGTGGTGGATTAATACTGCTGAATTGAATAACCTTTTTACCCGTTTGCGAACTACTATTGTTTGCAACTGCTTTTACGCAAATGAACCCAGAGCCTATCTTCCCGCGTCTCCCGTGCATTGTGCATAATCTTGCGCGCGTGTGACTTGTGAGTACTGTGCCGGTCAGGACCCGGTACCAGTCTTCAGCTCCTTTTCCCGGGCTCTTAGAGATGGAGAACTTTGCGGACAAGGGCATCGTCAGGAACTAGGCTAGATCGCCGCCGTCAAGCTGCCCTATGGAATGGAAGCCTCCCACGTGGCTAGTTGTTACTATAGGCTTCTTATATACTTTTTTGCTGGCTGCTCTTTATTTATGTAAGACATTTAATCTGTTTGTAAGACGCAACTCTGTATGGCAACTTTCCCCGAGGGTGATCTGTGTACCCTGCTTTCCTGGACAGGATTTAAGTGACACATAAATGTTTAGAAGTTCTGTTGTAAACTTCTGGGTGTTTACCAGTTCCGAGTACAGCGCTTCGAGTTGATTATAATTTAAAAATAATAGTTCCTCGAAGCGTTCTGCGAGTAATAGGTTCCCTACCACATTATATTACGCGGTGATTGGTGAAATTTGGTCTACCGGATATATTATTGCTCTATTGACTGTGCATGTTTTGCTGCGTCTGTTATCGTATGCACCGAATTTTCCCTATAGCATCAGGACCCTTCGCACATCCCCTATTATATTTCCTATGGGGACACACATATGCTACATAGTAGGTATCCAAGCCGAGTACGTTACTTGTCCCATTTGATTTTATATAGTAATTGCATCGTGGGTGTCCGTATAGGACATATATCCTGTGCCTTGGGAGGCCACATCTCATGACTATCTAAGTTCTATTCAATCTCTAACACTATGAATCCGCCCACCTCTCTCTCTCATCATAGTCGGATAGGTGTCACCACCTTGAGTTGTCCCCCTTATTAGAATAGCCGTACCACAAAAAATACTGACAAAGAAAATACCAAAATATTATTAATTTAGCTAGAGAAATAAATATTCATAGTGAAAACGAGCTATAAATAATAATCCATCATGGCTAGGAATGAATTTTAGTGCAATTATTCCCTTCTTGCCTTGAAACTAACGAATCCACAGAACAACAGGAGATTTTATCAATGAATTTTTAGTTTGACGACTAGAAAAATGTATTTTAATAAATCAAAATGCATTATCGAAATTAAATTCTCTCTAGAATCCCTGGGAAATCCTTTTTCCCTTTCTTTATTCTTTTCGATTTCCTCTGTCGGCCATCAGCCCATCACTTGTTGCGCAGCTGCTCGCGCAGCACTACCTTCGGCCCAGCCATGCCCCTCCTCACCCCCTCCTCTCTCTCTGACTGACCATCGGGGCCCGGCTGGCAGCCCCCACGCGGCCTTCCCCTCTCGCCTCCCGCTAACATGTGGGACCGGGGCCCAACATATCAACTTTGTCCCTAACCTCCGGACGAATCAGCCGGAGGGGATCAAGCCGCGGCGCCGTTCGATCTCCGCCCGTTGCTACCCCCTCGCGCCTCAGCCCTCGGTTCAAATTGCATGGACACGTCCCCTTTCAATGCGTCTCTCCCCTATGTCCCCGTCCCTCTCGCGCACACCCCCAAGCGAATTTTGCCGAATCCCGCCATCGCCGTCACCCCACCTCTTTGCTAAATTCAGCTGCCTCGGCCATCAACTCTCCCGGCTAGGCCTATATAAACCCTAAACGGCATCTCCTCTCTCTTTCCCCCAAAATCTGAGCTCCCCGTGCACAACCTAGCCTACTCCGCACCGTAATCCCGATGCCTCGACGCCCGTTGCCACCTTTAGCCGCTCACCACCACCGCTGTGGTCGCCGTCGAGCTCCCCTCTCACCTCCGTTAGCTTTGCCGCGCACCGGATACCTAGGCCGCCATCCCTACAGGCTTGTTCGCCACCCTGGAGCTCCTTTCCCGCCATTGTCCCCCGTGATGCGTCGGCGCCGTCCTTCGGTTCTTCCGTGAATCCCACTGCAAGCGCTCGCTCTTTCTTCGTCCCTAATCTCCTTCTACACGTTCTCTACCTCCTAGCTGACGTCCGCACCTCGTCAACCATGTCGACGCTATTGGATCCCGCTCGCCATCTTCTTCCCAAGCTGCCTCGCTGCCTTTGCCATGGTTCACGCCATTCACCATCTTCCATCGCCACCGTTCGGTTCTGTTGTGAGGCTCCATCATTTTCCCCGTCTCCCCCCACCACTCGCCACGGGCACGCAGACGTCCTGCCGAGCCACTGGATGGTCACCCGGAGACCATCGCTTGCATGCCGTCATTGGCCACACGCACACCGGCGGGGCACTGCCCCGTTTGCCTTGGCGTCCATCTGCCTCGCAGATCAGGGTTGCCACTTCGCGCTACCGTGCCCGTCACGCGCGTGGACTTGGTCCACCCCGCACATCACCTCTCGGGTGCCACTAACCAGTGGGGCCCGCTATCGCATCGGTTCCCCGGTGACTAACGCTATAAATAGGATTAAATGCGCAATAAATCAAATAGGCTTTACTTTTGTATAGTAAAACAAGTGAATCTTTGAACAATTCAAACTAAATCATACAGCTCGATTAATTCCATTCAAATTTCATAATCAAAAACTGCGAGAATCTATTCGGAAATAGTTTTAGCTCCTGTTTGTTTCTTATGTGTTGTTTTATTGTTGTGCGTTGATTGTCACTAGAAGCCGACGTTTCTGACCCTCCGATATACTACAAGAGTCATTGCGAAGTTGCAGAGCCGGAGTAAGGCAAGTTACATCAACATTCTTTATTATATTGTACCTACTTTATATGTGAAATATTTGCTTTATTAAATAAAGATGCATGGGTTATATTCAAATGTACTTTAAACTATGTGCATTATATTACTCTTCATATATATATATAATTATACAAACTAGATATATTAATAATATATATCACACACATACTATATATATATAGTTCGAGTGATATATATTGATGGCTATAGCTTGATAACCCTTTATCTTTGTAATCTAGGTAACAGTAATATGATTAGATACGACTTTATGATATGCTTAGCCGTCCTTAGAATCAACTAGTTCACCACTTGGAAAAAAAGTATACTGCTGCTTATCATACATTTTATGGTTCGACTTTATGTCGGAATATGGAACTTTTGGTCATAGATGTAATTACTAACAAATATACCTACGGGTGTTGTTGAGTGTATGTTTTACTGGTCGCACCCATGGCACTTAAGATCCGATTCACGGGAACCCCTTGAGCATTATCCAATACATTACCACGTGCCAACGTGGATGGCAACGACTAGGCTTCGTAGTGTTTGCTTCTAATTGCCCTCTCCTAGCATGTGGTGTAGGAATGGGCGTGATGGAGTTGGGTCGGCTCGGGGTCGGGTTGATTGATTTTTGGATCCATTATGGCATAAGGGGGATAGCCTGGCTGATATGATGTGCCCTGTCGGTTCAGGTGCAAACCTCAGCGTGGTGTGGATGGTTGGGGATGAGTTGCAGAACGGTACTGTCACAGCCTCTTGCGGGTGTCGTGGTAACACACCGACACAAAAGAACATGTGTGGGGCTGTGTCTTATGGGTACAGTTGTACACCTCTGGCCAGAGTTAAAATCTATTCGAATAGCCGTGTTCGTGGTTATGGGTGTTTGGTTAAGACTCACCGTGATTAATCCCACTATAATAAATTGACTTAAAATGTTGTGTAGAGATAGGATGGATGGTTTGGGCCTGGTCAACATGGTATTGCATTGATCGTGATGATTTAATACTAACTAATGAAACAACATTTTTACCTGTTTCGAACTACTACTGTTTGCCACTACTTTGCTGTAAATAAACCCGAAGCCTTTCCTTGTCTCCTGTGCACTGTGTGCATATTTACGGATGTGACTTTGGTTGAGTACTATGGGTGTACTCAATCTTGCTCCCTTTTTCTCTCTCAGAGATGAAGTTCTACTCTGACGAGAACCGCCAGGAGTAATAGGCTGGATCCGTCGTCAAGATGCCTATAAAGTAGAAGCCCCTGCGTGGCATATGGTTTTATAGGTTTATTTATCGCATTTTTACAAGCACGCTGTGCACGACGCTCTTTAAGTTGTACTCAGTTTTGGATGAGTTCTCCGTACCACCGATAGATGGATGGACAAACTGAGCGCGTGAATAAGTGCTTGGAAACCTTTCTGCGTTGATTTTTTCATGCGTGCCCATCTTAGTGGAGTCATTGGCTTGCTCTGGCGGAGTATTGTTATGACACCTCTTTCCATTCCTCCCTGGGTACCACTCCATTTGAAGTGCTTTATGGTCACAAACTTCGGTACTTTGGTCTCTCTGCTTCGGTTGGTTGTATGATCGTGCTCAGATGCAGCATTTGATTCGAGAACATTTGCTTCGAGCACAACAATAAATGAAATATAAGGCAGATCAACATCGTCGAAACATTCGTTTGCTGGGGGGATATGGTTGTCACACCTGAGTTTTAGCCACACAGAACTTACCGGAGAAATACCTAAGAAAAGGAATTTTAAAATGGCTAGAGAAATTAATTGATGGTGTAAAATGCAAGATAATAAATTGTCGTGGCGGGAATATTTTTCTTGTATTCTCTGTGCCAAATACATTAACTGGATTTTTAGTGGAATTTACAGAGCGCCGGAACTATTTTTAATAAATCAAATACGCTTATCGAATTAAACATCGTCCTGGAAATCTTTTTCTTTCTTCCTTTCTCTTTTTCTCCCTCGGGCCGCTGGCCCGCCCTGTGCCGCCCTCGTGCCCGCGCGCTCGCGCCCTCGCCCTGCGCCGCGCCGCACCCTGTGCCCGTGCCCTCTCCTTCCCGCGCCCCGCGCTCCCTCGTGCCCGCGCGGTCGCGCCCTCGCCCCGCGCCGCGCCCCGCACCCTGTGCCGTGCCTCTCCCTTGCCCGCGCCCCGCGCTCTCTCGTGCTCGCACCCGCGCCAACGCTCCTCCCGCTGACAGGCCGGCCCGCTGTCAGCATCATCGTTCTCCTCCGTCCGAATCGGCGGAGGGGAAACTCCCCGGGCAGTCCGATCCGGCGCCGTCCTCCTCATCCTCCGCACTCGCACTCGTTCAAACGGTCGCGGACCGAGTCCGCCCCACTCCCCCGAGTTCTCCGGCGTCCACGTCCCCCTCTCCGTGAACCACGCGCACGATGCCCACGCCGCCGTCCACTCTCCCGTGCACGATTAGAGCCGTTCGGCCTCGATCTCTCCCGGCCCGATTGTTTATAAACCATCTCCACCTCTCCTCCATCTTTTCCCCAACACGCCGAGCTTTCCAGTGCCCAGAACCCCTCGCCACCGCGCATCCCGAGCTCCACCGTTTTTCGCTGCCTCCGGCCACCGCTCGCCGCCGTTCCGGACGCCGCCAGGCCACTCCGCCACCGCCTGCACCTCCGCCGCGCCGCGCCGCATCTCGGCCGCCACTCCGTGGAAGCCGAAGCTCGCCGGACCGCCTCGCCCGCGCGCACGGTGAGTATCGGCCTTCCGCTCCTTTCCGGCCGATGTTTCCTGCCGCGCGCCGTGTCTCCATTCTCCACTCTAACTCCTCTCCCGTCCTCCTCATCCTCCAGGACACCTCGGCAGCCGCCTCCGCCCGTTCCCCGCCGTCGGAGCTCCGTCGCCGACGTCGTCCCGAGCCGCCGCCGCCTTTTCGTTGCCACTGTCATCTTCGCGCCGTCGCTCGCCGTCGCGAGCCGCCGGTGAGAACCCCCTCCGTTTTCCCGTTCATTTCCGCCCCTCCGTGTGGTCGTCGCCGCGCCGGGGTGGTCGCCGTCGTCGACCATCGGGTCGCGTGCGCGCCGCCGCCTCCGCTCGGGACGGCTGGCTTCGGCCGCCGCTCCCCGGGCCGTCCGATCTGCCGGGTGGCAGATCGGGGCCCGCTCGCTCGCCCGCGTGTGGTGCGCCCGCTCTCGCCGCGGTGGACTTGTCCGCCGTGCGCCTGCCTCTCGCACGCCACTGGCTGGTGGAGCCCGCCTGTCGGCGTCGGCTTCCCAGTCCGGTGACGTCATTAATCGGGTTAATGCGCATAAATCACTGGTTAATTATATTCACTCTTAAAATAGCAGTAAACTTCAATAAATCATAACTATTTCATGCGAACTCTGATTATGTCCATTCAAATTTCATTAAATCCAGAAAAATGCCAAGAAATCCATTAAAAATACTTTCAGCCCATGTTTGTTGACCCCCATGTACTGTTTTTAATTGTTTATGCACTGTTTGTGTGTAGAATCCGACGCGGTAATTCTCCTGCGTATTTCGAGATCGTAGCCGAATACCTTGAGCCGGAGCAAGGCAAGTCACACTGATACTTTGATCAATTCGTACCCATTTTTCAATAAATTGCTTGTTTACGCAAATAAACTGCATTATTTCAATAATTCATGTGGATTGGTATTGCCTATACAATGTTAGGTTTCAGCTTAGTCTTGATAACTAAATCCTTGTCACCTGGGTAATAATATGAGTAGAATATGATCCCTAGGATGCTTAGCCATGCTTAGCAACATAGCTCACCTGGGTATTAATAATGTTTTTTATGATTCGACCCAATGTCGAAAAATGGAACCATGGATAGGTTGTTGTGAATTCCTAAAATTTTGACCTGAATGGTGGGCTGTGGTGTATGGTTTGCTTGTCACACCCATGGCAATTAAGGACCGGTTCGCGGAACCACTTGGGCAACTTCCCGTACTTGCCACAAGCCAGCGTGGGCAACGGCTGGGGCTTGAAGCGTTTCTTCTCCCTCTCCTAGGCACCGATGAAGAGGGTGGGCGTGATGGAGTTGGGTCGGCCCGGGGTAGGGTTGATCGGCTGCCGGATTCACCGTGGCGCAAGGGGGGTAGCCTGGCCAATATGGCGTGCCCTGTCGGCAGGTGCAACCTCAGCGTGGTGTGGATGGTTAGGGAGGGGTGGCGTGAACGGTCCTGTCACAGCCTCGCACGGGACATCGTGGTGATTACTGGCCAACGGGAACGTGTGTGGGGGCTGTGTCTTGTGGGTACAGTTGTACACCTCTGATCAGAGTAAAACTATTCGAATAGCCGCGCCCGCGGTAATGGCACATTGGCCAAGACTCACCGTGATTAGTCTCACCCTAGATAATTAATCTGGTTTTATCAACTGGTGTTGTTGGAAGGTGTGTGTCCGGTCGGCGTGGTTGAGCTGACCGGGGGTGACCGGTTAGCGTGGTGTAACGCTAGTCGGTGGAGACTGGTGAGTGTGGTTTAACTCTCATCAGTTTCGCCTGGTGGGTCGTGGTGGTAACTTCCATCAGCGCGGCCTGGTCAACGTGGTTTAGCGTTGGTCAGGAAAAGCTGGTCAGCGTGTTACGTTGTCCGGTGGTGACTGGTTAACGTGGTGTAGCGTTAATCAGTGGAGTCCGGGTAACGTGGTGTAACGGTACCCGGAGGTGTCTGGTGAACGTGGTGTAGCGTTCATCAGTGGAGACTGGTTGACGTGGTTTAGCGTCAATCAGTTGGGAATGGTTGGGCCTGGTTAACGTGGTGTAACGTTAATCAGTGGTGAATTAATATTGTTAATTAAATCAACTTTTCAATGTTTGCGAACTACTCCCTTTTGCAACTGCTTTTCCGCAAATAAACCCTATCCCATCTTTGTACCCGGTGCATATGCATTTTTGTGGGTGTGATTTGTTGAGTACTGTGGGTGGTACTCAGCCTTGCTCCAATTTTCCCCCCAGTGTTGGAGGACGCGTCAGATGAAGATCATCCTGAGGAATAGGCTGGCTCCGCCGTCAAGGTGCCTGTGGGAATGGAATCGGCTGCTTGGCCAGATGTTTATAGACTCCGTTTTTTTTTTTCCGCTGCATTAATGTAATTTACAGTTTACTCTGTTTGTAAGACACTCTGTATGGCAACTTGGTTTGTGTACCCTGGCTTTCCTGGGCAGGGATTTATTACACATTAATGTTCAGAATTTCGGTGCGAATTTCTGGGCGTTACAATGGTGTACATGAAGCTGCAACCTTTTGTTCGGCAGTCTGTGTCCACTCGAGCTAACCGTAAGTTATCTTTCAGACTCTATGGTCCATTTCAGGTACTTCAACATGTTGGCGAGGTGACCAACAAATTGGATCTACCATCGTCAAGCTTGACTCATCTCGTCGTTCATGTATCTCAACTCAAGAAGGCATTGGCTTCCTCTGAGGTACTACAACCTCGACTTCCACCTCCGGAGCTGGATGAACAGTTGTCTCGAGAACCAGTTCAAGTGTTGGCCTGGCGGCTGGTACGGCAAGCATCCAAGATGATTTCTCAAGTTCAAGTGGCTTGGTCGGGGGATGAGCCCCATACGGTGACTTGGAAGAACTTGCGGGTACTAAAGCATCAGGTTCCCTCTGCAGCAGCTTGGGGCAAGCTACATTCCAAGAAAGGGAGAATGGGTTTTTTACTGTTACTAATTTAATTTTTTTTTAATTTATAAAACTAATTTTTGATCTGGTTAATTTGCAGAAATAGCCTCTTGCCGCCGTGGGCCACGGCGGTATTTAAAAACCGCCGTGGCCCAGGGCGGCGAATGGCCTCCCCGTCAGGGGCGGCTAACGGCGGCCCCCCGCCGTTAGCCGGGGGGCCACGTGGCGTTGCCGCCCTCGGGGACGGCGACGAATGCCTCCAGGGAGCCGAATGCAAAAATGCATTCGCTGCCGTCCCCCAGGGCAGCGAATGTTATACCGTCCGGCGATTTGGACGGTCCGATCCCTGTGCGGACCGTCCGCTTAGGTATCGGACCGTCCGAATCGTCCGATTGGACCGTTGCCCCTCGAATCGGACCGTTGATCGAACTGACCATTGCCTAAGATCAGACCATCCGCTCAGGGATCGGGCCATCGGAATGCACATGATCAGACCGTTGATCGGACTGACCGTTGCCCCAGATCGGACCGTCCGTCTAGGGATCGGACCGTCCGAATACCCCCGATCGGACCGTTGCCCCCTCCCGATCGGACCATTGCCCAGCCCAGGCCTCGGCCCCCTGGAGCCATTTGCAAATTACCAAATTTGAAAATTTTGTTGCTAATTTTTAACCCCAAAATGTACGTACTGAATGATTTTTAATTCGACATTGGAAGATGATATATTGTATTATTCGTCATCCACTCGGTCGATACTTAACGCAGTGCATGTACAATAGCATAGTGATATTAGCTAGATACGAGCCATTCACATTGCGGCATGATGAATGCGACACCCATAGTACGAAATACAACAAAGGGATACTACATTGTTAGCAGTACAATGTATTCGCTCGTTCTAGTCACCGGTTCCTAGAAAAGCGAGCGATTCATTCATGGTACGATCTAGACAGGCTGTAGTCGGCTGGTGATTCTGGTTGCATGTTCCAGTGCCGTGATAGATATGACAGCGTGAAATTGTCAATCCATTGTCTGAATTGACACCTCCTTGGAGGATCCTGTGGGACGAGTTTGATTAGTAAATTCGTCACGTTTGGTGAAGGTAAACTATCTGCAGGAAGTAAGGTGCGGCTTGAACTTACATCGATATCGTTGTCAAGAATGTTCGGACAAACAAAACTTCTGCGTCGCAGAGTTCCTGGCCTTCTCGACCTAACGACCTGGCAACGATCACCACAAGCGCACGTTGGACTCCCATCGCAGTAGTCCGAGAGGTCGATTTCTCCAGTCTGCCCCTTCTAGCTCTAGACGTTATTCGTGCTCCGCCCTCCTGGCCATGTATTGCGCCATGCTTTCGTCTAACGGGAGGTAGTCATATTCCGGGTTGCCGTTGTCAATCCACTCGATGAAGCCGCAATATCTTCCCTCGGTCTGTTAAGGTAAATATCCTGGTATAAGAGTCGTGGGCGTAAAAACGAATATGATAAAGACTTGACTGAAACACGTACCTGAGGACTCTGGTGCACACACTCGAAGTATCTCCAGCCGTAAGTCTCCTCCTGATGAGATACGCGTAGCTGGCAACGGTCACCACAAAGGCATATCGAGCGTTCAGCCCAAGGTGGCAGTACCAAAGCGAAACCTAAATATCGCCAGTTGCAATCCTCCACGAAAAGAGGTGTAGGAGACATTGTTCGATGCTGTTACAAGAAGAAAAGGAAACTAGTGAGGCAGGTAGTGGCCGTAGTTCATAAACGGTGCAAAGTTTACCCGAGGGCCTGGGTGAAGGCCCTCTGCTACTATGATGGTGCTTTTATATAGGTTGTTGTGTGTCTATTTCCCTATGAGACGTACAGGTCAAAATATAAGGGACATGCATATGCAAAAACCTGTTGAAGTGGCCGACCATGTATTCAGAATGCCCGTGACGACGCATGACTAAAGTGACGCGCCGAAAGGTCGCTTGTCGCAATGTGGCGCACGCGCGGCCTATATTATGCAAGTAAAGGTGGTCCGTACTCGCACATGGTATGCGCCGAAAGTGGTTTCTCCTTTTAAAATGGTATAGACAGGACGGAGTACCGTTGTAAATATTTATGAAAGGTCAGATCTGAAGGGTGGGATCGAGCCTAGAGGGGGTGAATATGGACATGAAAAATTTAAACAAGTTATGCGAGACCTATAAATAAATAAATACAACAATAGCCCCTAGGTCATATGCCTCCTCGTCCTCCTAGGCTGCGCTCGAACGTGCCCGCGCGAGTACGTCAGGCGGTCCGCCGGTACCCCACGGGTGGCTCGGACCGCCTTAGCAGCAGGGGAAGCACCGGCGTCGTGCGGCTGTGTGTGCGGTGCACCTCCGAGCTGTGACGACCCGATCACGTCCTGCTTCGGAAGGAGGTCGTCCTCGGTAGAGATCCAAGCAGAGGTGCTCGGGGCAGATCCCCGCCCAGTGTCCCCCAGGTGATGGTGATATCCGCCGCGTGGGTCTGGTAAAGAAAAGTTCGCGTCAGCCGAATAAAAAGTGCAGTTAGTTATGGAGAATAGGTTCAAACCTGACGTACCTGACAATCCTCGCCCGATCGTGGAGCCTGCCGACCTCGATCCTCCGGCGGTACCAGAAGGACCTGCTCCCCACGACGTATTGGCCCCTACAGAACCCACCGCTCCTGCCGATGTCCCTTCACCATGGGGACCTCGCATATGTATCTGCATCGGTGGGGCTGCATCGGAACGGCGACAAGTCAGAGCACGGACGACCGAGCGCATCGTGTTGCACATCCGGCCGAACGTGATCATTTGCTCCTGCTGCGTGAGAGGGATGCCAGCCTCGAGGCGTTGCCGCAGTGGGCCGAGCTCCGTGTGGACCTGCCTAGCATCGTCCGCCTATTCAGCAGGACATGCGTGGTTAGTTGCACGTGGTAACTACCGTTGAAAATAGTATGAAAACCATTGACTCACCGCGCGGAAGTAGTCCTGGTCGCGGTGTGTTGGGTATGCGTCTCGCACCCCCGCGACGTGCGCCAGTGGAGCCTTGGGAGTGAACGTCACCCGTAGTCTGGTACGGAGCTGGTACCAGGAAAGGTACTGCTCGTACCTGGCGGCTGTGTAGGGGTGCATCTCCGTGATGACGTCCTCCGTGGCTATGAGCCAGTCGTTGATGTACTCGATGACGATGGGTCTCCACAACTTACCGGCGGCCTGGCCACGCCGATTTAACCTGCAGAGCACAACCGGTGACACAATGCATAACAATACGGAATATTCATTTCCACATATACCTGTGAACGTGTTGCGGTACGCCCGGGCGTTGTGGATGGCCGAAGGTCTGTCGCATACCGAACTGCCGCATCACACGCTGCGGGCAGTGCGGCTCGACAGAAATGTCAAACAGCATCGGCGTCATCGTCAGCCAGTACGCCTGGTCCCTGTTGCAGAGGGACGACAGCCCACGCGGCGCACGCGCGTTCACCGCCTCGGCGCTGTACGGCTCCCAGACAACGTCGTCGTCCGTGATCCTGTCGAACTCCATGACGAAGTCTGGGTACGACTTCTGCACCTGCATGTGAGCGTACCGATGCTACAAACAAGAAAAGAGTTCTCGTTAGTCCAAGTAACATAAAAAACCGAGACGGTTCTAACACCGAACATACCTCACGACGACACCACACCGTCCCCATCGTCGGATAGTCCTCCGGTGGGACATCCACGTACAGGGTGGACTCGTACGGACTGTGGTCCACCACAGGGCGGCCGATCGTGAACCGTTCTGCCGCCCAGAGATGTAGGAGGAGTAGACAACCCATGAAGACCGCTTCTAGGTCGGTCTTCCTGCAGCCGTCGCACAGACCCCTGTACGTGGCGGCAAGGACTGCCGATCCTCAACTGTACTGGGGAACAGCACCGTCCTCGGCGTCGGCTATCTCCCTCGCGTAAGGGATCAAGCCCTTGTCGACTGCGTGGCCGTGCGAGTTGGTGAACATCACCCACCCGAACAGCCACAACAGGTACGCCTCTAGGCTCCTCTGCAGTGAGTACGCGTCAGCCTCCGGGTCTAGCTGATCAAACTGCAGTAACATATAAAGAAGTTGACACTGTAATTCTAGTACGGACTGAAGGATGAACATAAAACAACAAAAAAGCATTCTTACCGTGTAGCTCAGTACCCAAGCCTGAGGGGGGCCCGCATGCGTGTACGGGGAGATCTCGCCAACGAGGGGAAGCCCTGGAGCACAGTGAACCGGGGCGAACCGCTGCAGGATGTCCTCTCGCCATGCCTGGAGCCCGTCAACTGGGCCAACCACATCACCGGCTAAAGACAGCCCAAGGAGGAGGCTGACGTCCTGCAACGTGGGGGCCATCTCACCGCATGGGAGGTGGAAGGTGTGCGTCTCCGGTCTCCACCGGTCCACAAGAGCTGTGATCAGCGACCGGTCGATACCCCACTTCTTCGCCGGGTCAGTCAGGTCCGCTGCGGCTACTACCAGCCTACACAGCGGCAGAAGGCCTGCCTCCCGCAACCTGACAATCAAAACAAAGCAAGTTAGTAAGTTGACATATACAGCTTCACAGTACAACGTTCGTACGTACCTAGTCGTGAACCTGTCGTCCACGGGAAGGAGTCGCCTAGAAGGTCGATGACGTAAGGTATCGAGCTCGAGGTTCTGCACCGCCGAGAGAAACGACCGATGGGACTGATCGGTGGCGTGATGCAGCAGCTCAGGCGTCTGGTACTCCATACCTGCAAGGAAAAAGAAGCAGAACGGATTAGCTTAATTAAACATAGTGCATTACAGTCAGAAAATTAACAGACAGCAAAGTACCTTTAAAAGGCCTACACTAAAACGAAAATCAGATAGCAATACATGTATATTGGTACACATTACAGGGACATTACATTAGCAACCAGCGGCTATACTACACAACATAACCCGAAGGTGCACGAGGACGCCTGCGATGACGCTGCCTATCAGCGGTGCCTTCCCCAGTTGGCCGCCTTCCGTCGGCGCCTGATCCTTCCATAGGAACTTCCGCTGCACTTGGGGCCTCGGCGTCTTTCGTGCACTTCTTGTAGGTATGTCCATCCTCTCCACACCTACTGCAACGTTGAGCGCTAACGCCGGCCTCGTATTCGTCCATATCATTGCGAATCCTCCGTGTCCGACGGCGGCCTGCCTTGTTCCTTGCCTTCGTCGGGTCAGGGATGAAATAAACTGGGCTTGTGTCTTCAGTGAAAGTGCCGACGATGCCGAAACCAAAAATCTCGGTACTCCATGCATGCATGATTGCTTCCTTTTTAAAGTACGGAGACACATATTGGCGTTCATCAATGCCGCACTCCCTGCAAGCGGCAATGACATGAGAACAGGGCTTGTGGTACAAGCTTGGTTTCCGACAGGAGCACTTGCATGTCCCATCTTCCTTTAGGACATACTCTTGCCGAGGTTTCCTTGCAAATATGCCACGCCTGGACCTGTCGGCACACAATATCTCAAATCTATGCTCTCGTGTTCTCTGCACTCGGACTCGGTGCTCTCTTGCCTTCTTACATTTTTCCTCAAGGTACTCTGTCATTTTTGTGCCGAACCAAAGGTTTGCATCGGCCATAGATGGGCCATTCTGTCTGCACCTGTCGTGGAAGTACGTCTGTGTTCCATGTAGGATGAACTCCACGATGGCAACAAGGGGGAGTTGCCTCACACCACGCATGACCTAGTTGTAGACCTCTGCAAGGTTCGTGGTCATTATGCCGTACCTTGCTCCACCTTCATCGTACAGCAATGCCCATTTCTCCTTCGGCTCGTGCTCGATCCACTGCGAAAATCTGCTAACCGAGAAACCAGGCCTCTTCTGAATGTACCGTCATCGGTGGAAAGTGCACCTAGAGCTTCAGGGCCGTCAACACCTCTAGCTGCGGGTCTTGCAAAACTCTCGCCTCTATGTTTGGCTGTCAGCTCATCAAGTCTCCTCCACAGCTCATTGAACTTCTTCTGTTGATTCTGGGCGCACAAACGTTTGAACATGGCCATCAGCTCCTTGTTTCTAAACTGCTTATAAAAGTTTACGCCCATGTGACGCATGCACCATCTGCTCTTTACATCTTCCCACACCGGAGGGTATCCCTTATCTGCGCATCCGTTTCGCAGCTCCTCAATTGCACGCAGCATCCCAGGATGACGGTCATGTATGAGACATACATCTGGCCTCATCCCCACCACCTTTTCCTTAACCAGCTTCAGAAACCAGTACCAACTCTCTGTGTTCTCGCTCTCGACGAAGGCAAAGGCCACGGGCAACACTTGGTTGTTCCCGTCTACTCCGATTGCCGTCAACATTTGGCCTCTGTATTTTCTAGTTAGGAACGTGCCGTCGATGCAGAGAATGGGCCTGCAATGAAGAAATGCAAACATGCACGCCTGCAGAGAGAGGAAGGCCCGCTGAAGGACATTCTGCCCAGGATTTGGTAATGATGGGAAACTTTTGATTTCGGAGTAGCTGCCAGGATTCCTCGCACAGATGGTTTCCAGTAGACGAGGCAAATTATTGTACGAAGCTTCAAAACTGCCGAATCTCCTTTCAATTATCTTCTGTTTGGCCCTCCATGCCTTGGCATATGTAATGGTGTACTTGTACTTCTCCTCGATACGCCTGATAATTGACTTGGGCTCGAACCGGAGGTTCTCCACAACAGCATAATACAGCTCTGAAGCGATGAATGCAGATGATATGTTCCTGTGGTACTTCTGAACACCCGGAAGATGGCAGTTGTGCTCCGTCACGATTGACACAGACCAACAGTCGTCATATTTCTTCCTGGATGCGTACATCCTCCATGGACATCCATCGCTTGAACTTGCACATTTCACTTCGTACACTGATCTGGTGGACTTTGATACCTAGAACTCCCTCCCAAGTGACACGGCCCACATCTTCACAGCCTCTGTCAACTGTGCTTTTTCGGCGTATCTAGCGCCTTGCACCACTTCATTCTGCCGATACTCCCATGCCACGGTGTGCCCCTCTGAGACAACGAGTCCGGAGAAGTCCTCGTTGTCCCATTCTGCCGGGTATACATCGTCCTCCGAAGAATCATCATCCTCCATATGCTCAGGTTCTGAGTCTTCAATTTCCATCTCCTGTACTAGACCTGGGTGTCTCTCCCCTTCATCTGCAAACCCCCCAGGTCCCATGTCTTCTTGGCCTCCTTCCTCTCCGGCACCCTCGTCTTCTGCCTCATTTTGCTCCCCTGTTTCATCGGGCCCTTCCGCTGTACTTGGACCAGCCTGATCAATGCTGACCCTGTCATGCACTACCACTAGGATGCTCGATGCCCATCCTCGCTGCAGTGCACTCTCCACAAAAAATACCCAGCTGGCCGTCGAATCTATTGGCATCAATTCCCACCAAAAACCTTCCACAGCCCAGCTAACCAGTGCGTACACCGTAATTGCATTTACTTTAGGATCTACTCCGAATCCCCTCAGTAACCAATTGTAAACTCCAGGAAAACTTCTCTCAGCTGGAGCTATAATTCCCTTTTGTGCTACGTTGAACTCCAATAAATCTACCCCATATGGTCCTTCTCTGACATTTCCTTCACCGTGATATATCATGAATACAACTCTATTTGCCATTTCTGTTGACAAAAAAGATTTTCACTACAGTTATTAATCTGTACTAATCAATATTCGTTCCATAAAAAGGCTATAGGTATGAGTCAAACCATTACCGTTTCTACATTTTACAAACTAACCCAGCAGCGCTAATAAAGTTATACGCTAGGTTTATCTAACGTGTCGAAATGACGTATACCAACGATGGTCATGGCGGAGCATATTTATTTCTAAAATATCTACAATTTACTACATGTCCGCTATGTTCTTTTACTACGGTCAAATAAATTTAACACTAACGATGGTTATGCCAAACCATTAATATTTTCATAATATGTCAGGTATTACACTACGTGTCTAGTACTAATTAACACTTGTCTAAAAAATTGACTACATAACAGGGAGAGAGCAAAAAAATACCTAGATTCGGCTCAAAAATCCGTCAGGGCTTCGCCGTTGTACTGCTCCTCCTTTGCCTCAGCTCTATTGGACGAACGCTGGAGGCGGAAGGGGGAAATGACGCGCCGGCGAGTGTGCGAAGGGATTATATAGGGGAGGCCTAAAAACCGCCGTCCCCCAGGGCGGCGATTGGGCTAAAAACCGCCCTAGGGGACGGCGGCGAATGCCTCCAGGGGGCCCCGAGGGTGGCAACGCCACATAGCCCCCCCGGCTAACGGCGGGGGGCCGCCGTTAGCCGCGCCTGACGGGAAGGCCATTCGCCGTCCTGGGCCACGGCGGTTTTTAAATACCGCCGTAGCCCATAGCGGCAAGAGGCTATTTCTGCAAATTAACCAGATCAAAAATTAGTTTTATAAATTAAAAAAAATTAAATTAGTAACAGTAAAAAACCGGGAGAATATCACGACACCTCACAATGACCAAGTCCAAGTGGCCCATGTGAACCAGCGGCCCAAACAGCAAAGAGAAAGAAAGCCCAATCAAAAATACATTGGTGGAGAGTGGGCCCAGTAGTCAGTGAGGGGGAGAGACCCTGCTATAAAGGGTCGGCAGTGAGGACAGAGATGAACAGATTTTTAACAACAAACTAGACTCCAATTCAAATCTTTCCTCTTCCTGCTCCAATCCTCTCGAGTTCTTCTTCCTCCTCAAGCAATCCTTCCCTTCGTAAATCATTCTCCGATCTATTTTTCACGGCTTCGAATCGAGAGTCGTGACAGTGGAACAGGAAACCTGCAAAATCTACAGAGTGCTTTGCACGCTGAACTCCTTGCAGTATGGAAGGCTATGCAGATGGCATTGCAGCTGGGGATGCAGAGGGGAATTCTTGAAACAGATTCACTTATCTCCAAGCAAGCACTAACAGGCGATGGATATGATCAGACTGTGCTAGGTCCTTTACTCTTAGCTGCTAATTTTCTACTAAGAACTGCCTTTGTTTTATACTCTGTTAAGTATTTCCCAATGGGTTGTAATACAGCCAGCCATGTAGTGGCTACAACTGGTATGAATCTGAATGCTACAGCTGACCAAGTTTGGTTGTTTGAGGCACAAGAAGATGTAATGTTGTTGGTGGCCAGTAATTCAGCTGCGCTACAGAGTTAATGAAAGCTAAGTTTCCATCTAAAAGGAAAAACGTAAGCCCTCTCTGCAGCCTTGGGGGTGGATCTAATACGCACGTGGTCACGCTCGAGTGAGACTAGCGAATGCGCCAGAAACTTTGTATATATAAATTTTGTATATATAAAGACTTTGTGCACACAAACTTTGTATATACAAATTTTGTACATATAAAATTTCTATGATATAAATTTGAAACGAATTCAACATCATATTAGCCTGGCTCAGAAAAAGTATATACATCGAATTTTACACATTAAAAACTTTATACATAGAAACTTTATACATAGATACTTTATACATATAAATTTAGTATCTATAAACTTCATACATATAAATTTAAAACGAATTTAAAAAATAAATTTAAAAACAAAACAAACATGCATGTGGGCTGTGAGGCCCAAAAATAAAAGGAAATGGGAAAAGACAGCCCAAAAAGGAAAAACGCATGGGCCAAAAAAGGGAAAAAGAAAAAACCCAACATGTTACTAGGCCAAAAATGGAAATTCAGATAAAATCGCGCGGCCCGCGAGCGTGCGCTCCTTAGCCTTTTCGCAGCCTTACGTTGCAGAGGATACAAGTGTGTCCATCCAATCTTAGAAAGCCACGAGCAAACTGAAGGACATTATAATTCGCCTAAGTTGCATCGAACTGAAGCTCCAGTATAACTTTTTAGTTCAACGTCAGAGAATACAAAAACTTGTGACAGTACAAATTGCTCAACACTTGCATCTATACCACAAGCCACATCCCCTGGCATAATACTATCCATAACCGCATACAAGCCCATTGAAAGACCAGACATGTCGCATTGCCTTGTAAAATCATCTATTGTTTTCCGAAAGCATCTTAGTCACAATAAAGCCTAATGACACAGTCAGCACCAGCAGTGAACAACCAAGGCTGTCTTGGGTGGAATTTGCAATCCAAAACTCCTGCACACCAACAACAGCAAACCTGATGATTAAATATTGCCCCACAAATTATTTGAAGAAATTGTGAAGTAATGCAATGATCATCTAAATTATAAATAGAAAAAACAAGAAACTTCTTTCCAAAAGGCAAATAAAGATAGAACCAAACTAAATACTTCTAAGTACACAATGCAATGTGGTATGTATCAATCATTATCTTCAATTTGCATCAATGCATCTCCACGGTTCTAAGATTACTCGGTCAACTCAACTCAGTCTTGACTTGATTATTTAGGAAGAGATGCAGTTAGTATACTTTAACAACAAAAAAATTAATGCATACTTTATGAAGAAATGTGTACAGACATGACATATTAGAGACTGCAAATTAAACAAGAGACTGGATATACATGTACCTCTTCCATCTGAACTCAAGTGACCACGAAGAATTTCCAATGGTACAATAAGTGGGTTTTGGTTAAGATCTGAATAGACCATTCCATGAAATACATAGGCCATACAATCCTCTGAGGCTGAGGCAAAAAGAGGATATTTCCGGTGAAAAGTAACATTGGTAATATCCTTCGAGTGGGTCCTGAAATTAAGCAAATGAGTTAAACAGGCAAAAAGGAAATATGGGATTTCAAAAGAACATAAGATATAATAATGTGATCTGAACCATAAAAGAAAAGTTATAGTTGGCCAAGCAAAGAATAACCAATCCTTTTGACTAATTGGAAATCTTTCTGAGAAAATATGAATTACGGAAGGTGTAAATGAGTAAGCAGGAACAAGGGAAGACATTCTCAAGCAGTAACTAGTAATTCTGTTCGCTCGGAGGATCCCTAGAATTATTAAATACAGTCTGAGTTTTTGCTTTTAATTCAAATCTAAGTATAGTGCGTTGGTTCATATTCAGAGCAGAACCATGTGCACCATGTGGAAAGGCATAGGGGATATGAATATATTGATGTAGCTTATTTTCACTTGGTTTTGAATTAAAGAGATGCCAACATTTCCTTTGCTTTTACCCTTTCAAATTTAAATACTGAAAATTAGGACAAGAGTTATGGTTAGTGGAAATGTTGAAGAGTGCAGAGAATTTTTTTCATAAAAGAATATTTTCCTGTCAAGAATGACACCACGCAGCAAAACATGTGGCCCATGTTGTCAATAGCATTATTCAAGTATTTGATAATGACACTTTGAAATACAGAAAATACAAAATGGTAAGTTAACAGAAGAAAAACTCATCAAACAATGATAGGAAAATAAATAATGATAAAAGAACTGGAAATAATGTTGAAATTCATCTTCTTTTTAGGAGGAAAAGAAATCAGCTTTTGGATAAATCTCAAGTTCATCTTACAAACATTACATGTAAAACAGAACTTGACTGCATTCCTACGAGCAATAAGAGCATATTCATTTAGCATGTAAGAAATTAGCGTGTCCATGATATTATCTTTGCAAGATATCGCACAAACAGATCATTTAAAAAAACTATAGGTTTCCTAAGAAAAGATGTTTAAAGATAAGACGAGAATCATACTTTAATGTCTTGTATGGACGCGTGGATAGATCAGTATCAAACCAGCACAATTTACCATCCTTGCTGCCCACAATAACATTATCACCTAAATGGAAGAATTATAAAGTCATCACTGACCAATCAACTCAATAGTGATACACTAAAACTGATATGAACAAGTGATTTACTGCTTAGGATAATGCAATGTGAAGCAACTCTGGCACCCGAGCAATTAGTTTATTACCATACAGCTAACATATAACTTACCACCAGGATGGATCGAGATAGAGGAAATCTCACGAACACCTGACTCCAACTTCTTGACTAACTGTGCCTTCTGGAGATCATAAACCTGAACAAATTTCTTAGTGGCCACAAAGAACATCTTTTGACTTGGATGAAACACTGCTGCAATAGGAAGGCCTGGCAATTTACGGAAAGGATGATGTGAATGCTTCTTAGAGAGCTGATGCAACAGTACAGCTCTTGAATCACGTAAGGAGGAGTTAAGGAATACACTTGAAAGAGTAAATCAAAATCATGACGAAGATATGCATACTCCCTATGTGCCCATGTGTCTATAATTATGCATTGTACGAGGACATGCAAAAGATAACAAAGCACTTGCCCCTCCCTGAACAAAGAACATAGCTAATTTACATGGGACCTTTGCTATAGAGTGTAGCAGATGATACTCCCTCCAGCCAGCAAATAATTACTTCCAAGAATGCATGCAGTCAAACCATATTTGTTTGCACCAAAGTTATTGTTTAGAATGCCTAGTATGGTTATATAAAAAATGTCACGAGTGTTCGTGATAAGAAATACTTTCATACAACACTTTGTAACTTTTTCAAGTATATAACAATTAAATTTGGTGGTTAAAGGTTCTTCTTGTTGACTTTAAAACGTCACATAAAAACACTTTTATAACTAGTTTCATCAGTCTACTGCTTAGCAGTAGGAAGACTGAACTAGAAAAAATAATTTAATATTTGTTATTCTGCCAACAAAACAAGATTGCATGCTTCATAAAGGATATCACTTGGCACGACTGTGGTGAAATAGTCCCCCTTAAAATGCCACTCCACAGTTGACACAGCCTGATCAACAAAGTAGATGGTAAGCAAGGAAAAAGAGGAGCTGTTAACTTCAAAGTTATATTTTAAGTAATACTCAGTTACCTTATGATGAATCAACATGATTCCATCAAATCTTTCATGCTTCACCCACTTGACAGCTGGTTTCTTATCACCTGCAATATAGAAATAGTATGAAATCCAAAAGCCTGTCTAAAGCACATAGGAGGATTCCACCTCAAATGTGTTAGGGTTCATGTCAACTAGCTTCCTTCACAGCAGCAAGTAACAGACAAGAAAGATAAGGACGTAGTTCCAACAAGTCATCTAATATAGGGCTGCCCATCCCGCCTGGTGTTGAGGGAGCTAAAGTTGAACTCTCACATACATGTTCCTTAAGGAGGCTAGCTCGCTAAATGACACAGTCCTCGCTGATGGATCGGCAAGTACTCCACACAATAGTCACAAAGTTCCCGGGTACTCTACTTGTGAGAGATTTTTACAAGGTGGGGAAAAAATGTCCCCGCGTTTCTGGGACGGGGAGGATGTTCCTGGATCAAGGAACGCTGCCTCCGACCCTGTTTCCTGTGACTTCCACGGTCAGCGGCTATCAGCTAACGTTATGGAGTCAGAAACAGTGAATGAGTTTGTAATACATCAGCAGAATTGCTTGGATGAGAACTCATCTTACCAGTATCTTCTTCCAGAGCCAATTCCTCAATTTGGAGGAGCCCTTTTGTCTTCATTTGAACTTCTTCATCCCCAACCTCAGCATTAAGAAGCAGCAGATCATGGTCTCTGTTTCAAAGAAGATGGAAGTTTAGAATAGATAAAGGTCAAAGAAAGGAAAAGCATGCAAGGAACAGCCTGAGCTTACACAACAGCAGCAAGAATGTGCCTATCAGGTGAAGGGTTCCAAACAATACGATGGACAATGCCGCCAACATTCCAAACCTTAATGCATCGACCAGTTTCAACCTCCCAAACACGAATTGATCCATCAGATGAACCTACAGAAGAAGTAACTGTAACTACAATATACCCATGTAATCATGTTCAAAATGATGGGATAAGTCTATGCCAAAAACATAGATAAGCCTCTTCATGGCATTAATTACTACACTGTAGCTTGTTCAATTTATAATCTATTTCAAAATATGGAACCCCTTTTCTACATGGTCCTCGATATTAAGGCAGTTGTGGGAATTGCAGTGCATTTTCAAAACCTCATCCATTTTATACTTTTGGATATCACTAGCTAAATGGCCATCGCTTTGCTATGGGTATAAATGAACTGTAAATATCCTCACATTGCTAAAAACAAGTGAATGTAAGTTTTTTACTACACACGTCCTTCGTATTTTTGTTACATGAAGCACTTCACAATTTTATATGATTCCAACAGTAATAGTTAGCTTTACACTACATAAGATCATCTTAGACATTCTGGTGTTAAGTTTTTTATTTAGAGACTAAATAAGAAGGTAACAATATCTGTCAAGATTAATGTGTAATGTTGAAGAACTTCAAGGACTTTTAGTAAAAAAAATGCTGCACAGTTGGTGGGGTTGGCAGATTCACTGCCACCACCACCATCACCTTCTTTTAAAAGGAGTATAGATAGATACTCATAAAGTTGATCACAGAAACAAGATTGGCACACACATCACTTAAATAGCCATAACCCTTCAGCAGGATTAAGAACTGATCATGGTGACCAGGAAATGACTCCTGCCCTCCATTTCAATGTGACGACCCAGTGGTTTTTCCTCCCCTTGATCAAATAGTACAGGGGGCTTCTACAATTCCAAAGCAATAATGAGATTCACAAATAATGATCAAGGACGTGTGCAAAGGTCCTTATCCTTCAAAATTGTGGGAGTCCTATACCTTGTGCGTTGGTTACTGTCAGATTTTGTAAGTTGTAACACCTAAACCATTAGAATATTCTGCACATAATATGCATGTACTCATCAAAAATGAATATAGTATATACCAGATGCTATCCACTGTCCAGTTGCTTCAACTGAAAGGGACTTCACTGGACCATTATGCCCCTTGAACTGAAGGTAACACATTCTTGGGTATGGCCTCAAATCCTTTTTACTGGGTAACTTCGGCTTGAGTGACTCAGGATCAATGTTTATCTGCCAGATTATAATTTAATCATCACACATTGGAAAATGACAAAAAAGGAATTGAATGATCCAAACTGATAAATGGAGACCAAAGTAATAAATGAAGCAGATGTCCTCATGAAAAGAGCATAGGGCTTCTACTTACACGCTTCTTGCGTGTTCTTGGGCAGAGATAAAGATCTAGACACCGATCAAATCCTTCCCTAAGTGCCTTCTCATATGCAGGAACACTTCTAAGACAATCAAATCTAGCAAAACCAACAGCTAAAATATTAAATATTTTAAGACATACATAAGAGAACTCAAAATGACATTTTAGATGCAATACCTTCGTGGAATAAACTTTGGCCTGTCCTCCTCATACATAAGCTGGTATGAGTCTATCTCCTCTTGTGTTGGAATGTATTCAACAGAAGGATTATATGACTCTTCATGACCTAAACTTGAAAATTAATGTCATCATAAGAATGAATAGAACTTCAAACATGTATAATGAGTGCTCAGCACACCTTTACTAAATAACTTTGCAGGCGCAGTAATGTTCATGTCCAATGAATTTCTAAAATATTTCTTATGAAAAAATAACGCTGTAGCTTAGTATGCATAAGTAGCATGGTACCAGGCAAATTTGGTTTGGGTGCGGGAATGTAGCTCAAGCCTTGTCGCTTATTGTCTGCTGTATCAGTTTCATCTCCCCACAAGAGATAAAAGTTAGGCTCCTCCTTTGGCTTATCAAACTTGATCCATCCTTTACGAATGGCTCTAACAAGTTTAACAACCTGCAGAAAATACCACATGAGCTACAAGGCTATCTGAATGGCAATGCTAAGTACTTAATAATTCAATAGCATGTCAGAAACATGAAACATACACTAAAAATCCAAAGCAATTTTAAAGAGAAGTTAACAAACAATTCTTATGGACATTAATGCATTTGGCATGCACTCAGCAGATCTTATTCAACTTTAACCCAAAAGGATATCTTAACAACAGAAAAGTGTACGTAGCATCATTACAGCCTAACTGAAATGTGCACTCATTTAGAATACCAAATGTAGAAACAGCACAGCCCAACAGGGCCAAGCCAACCATAATAAAAGAAAACAATAAACATATCATGATCCTGTATTCATGAATTTGATTCACTAAAGAAGATAGGTGTGACCTGTCAACATTCATTTCACTCTGTCAAAAAGAAATAAATTATAGAATATGCATTCATGTATCTTTGACCTTTTAATCAAGCTGAACTTAGTAATAAGACATCCAGATAGTTGTTTATATCTTGACAAAAAGAACTAAACGAAAATTTTAAGAAAATTATATGACATAACATAAATGGGGGCATTACAAAGAACATACCTTCTTCTGCTCCCACTTCGAGGGCACAAATCGCCTCTTCGGCTCTGGAGTACTAGAAAGTGGATGGCCTTTACCATCATATTCAAACCAATCAACATAATCCTAAAATAAGGGTACTAGTCAGCCTATTTCGAGCAAGATACATTGTAATCATAAATAGTTGAAAAGGATTTTTTTAAAAAAAATTCCTTGAGAGGTATTGCGAGGTACAAGTATCTTTTAGTGTTAATCATAAGTTATAGCTCTACTGAGAGCTGTGATTAACACTGGGGAGATACCTGTACCTCTCCATACATCACCATTTAATTTTGCATAGTGAATTTAGATTAATATTTTTGTGATTGCAAAAATATCAGTATAAATTGGTACAAATATGCCACATTGTGGGATTTCTTTCTTAAAGTTTATCCTAAAATATACAAGCATAGCAGCATGCACACCCATTAAGATGACATTGCTCCCAAGGGATAATCATTTACTCAATAACTATGAACTTGAGCATTGAATACATATGTATAATATATGTGTTATTGCACGCACTGGATATGGATCAACATTTGTGTGCGGAGTCTTTCCCTTCAACAATCTACTAATTATCTTAGCCTCTTCCTTGGTAATCTGCACCTCCTCATCATTATACTCATCATAGATCTTTCTCCTATAATACGAAACAATGAAAGCAATGAGGAGAGATTAAATTCATATGTAGATTCGTAGCCAATTAAGCTAGCATCAGATGATGTGCATAAAGCAATATGCATGCAAAATGCATTTTCCAATCAATAGAGAGTGAACCAAAATATGGACACTTCAATTGTAATGGTTATCAAGAACCTTTCACACACCATTAGCCCATTTACTTAAAGAAGATTACCGTCAGAACTCAACAACATCTTTACTAAATTTTATGCAACGAAATTTTCAAAATGAATGTTAGTACCTATGTGGCTACACTTTCTTACCTGAAACCATGATTGAGCTTAAGCTAGTATGTTTTGAGTATGACAAGACACAGACAATCAAAAGACTTAATTAGGACATCCTACTGCAAAAGAAAAGGCAGTAAATAGGGAAAGGTCCTACCAGCATCATCATTTACTCATATATCCTTTTTGTTCTGATGCTTATGCAGCAAAACGGAAGTTACAGCTTATGGATGATTAATCCAATCCTAAGTTCATCAGACCTAATTTTTTTGCTGCATCAGCTGCTGAAACTACACCAATCTAAGGTCTAGCAGCCCCTTACCAATTCTTAGCATCATCAGCATTCCTAAGGTAGGCCTCAATTCGGCCCTCCCTGTCCCGCTTCTTGATCTTACTCCCAGTGATGTCATAGCCGATGTGCTCCTCGTTCTTGTACCATTCCAACGGCACATCTCCTACCGTGTTCCGTGGCGCCACCTGCAGACAGCAGCAAAAATAAGCTTTGGTTTACTTCCCCAGGTGTGCCAACAAGAGAACCCGGAGCCCCGAAATCATTAATCATTAATGGATTAAAACCTGAAACAATTAGACGGACGGTGTTTGTATCAGTCTCACCTCGTCCTCAGAAGAGTCGCTCTCTTCCGCCGCCGCGGCATCCGGTTCGTCAGACTCGGCGTCGGAGCCTTCGCCGCTGCCCTCGAAGGATAGCGACCCCTGCAGCTCGAACAGTCGAAGAAGAACCATCAACCTTTACACACAAAAAAAAATGCACGCCACAACAGTTTGGGGGAGAAGTCGAAATCCGTCGAGGAGGAGGACCGCACCTCGTCGTCGTCGGACCAGCTACCCTCGCTCCACGGGGAATCGTCGGCGGAGAGGTCGCTGTCGTGGTCGCCGTCGCTATGCCCCATTCTGGAGACGCCTTGGCCTGGTCTGGCCACGGAAGGAGAGGTCGGAGGCGGCGTAGTTAGTGCAAGAGGCCGCAAGCAGAGCGTCAGCGCCACGAGGTGAAGGGAGGCAGCGCAGTTGAGGTCGGAGGTTGCGGGCTCGAGGCGGCGACCGGAGGCGGCGCCACCAGCGCGGCGAAGTGGGGGTGAGAGAGAGCGCGCGCCGCCGGGACACCGCGCTGCCTCGTGCGGTCGACTTGGGTAGGAACCCTTTAAAACCTAGGTTTTAATGGTTCGGGCTAGTTTTGGCCCATTAAGATCGTGGGCCTATCCTAGAGGTCCATTAGGGTAGATTTAATGATCGATCTAGCGAATAAATGGGCTGAAACTAACTGTACTCCCCAATCCCACCCTGGTGAAGTTATATTTATCGCTTCAAGATTAAGGAGAATCCTGTTTGATTTGTAGCCATATCTTACAACATTTCAGAATTTTTTTTATTTTTATATTTATTTAATAAAATATTTACAAAACTACATTTTCATTTTAAAAATTTATAGAAATATACTCCCATCACCCTCTGGGAGGGCGATTTTTATGAAATCGCCCTTCCAGAGGGCGATTTGATGACGTGGCTGACGGCCGTTGGCCGGGCGACCCACGGCCGTCAGCCATTTTGCAGGCGGCCCCCCCGGCCGTCCAAAAACCGCCCTCTGAGAGGGCGGCAAGGAGGCCAGCCGGCGGTTTTACAGGCGGCCCCCTTGCCGCCCTCTCAGAAGGCGGTTTTTGGGCGGCTGGGGGGCCGCCTATAAATGGCCGACCCACGAGCCGGTTATTTTGCAGGCGGCCCCCTTGCCGCCCTCTGGAAGGGCGGTTTTGAGCAGCCCCAGTATAAAACCCCCTCCCAGACTCCAAAAATATCATAAAATTCACTGAAATCACAGAAAAAAAAAGAAGAGAGAGCTGAGAGCGAGCCTGAACGAAAGCAGCGAAGCTCTGTCAGTTTGCTGATTCGTCTGCAGGTAAAATCTATTATCTCTTTATAATTTCTATTTCTATGCAAAAATTGATGCAGTATTGTACTGGTTATGTGTATAGTAGTATATGAAAATAAGTTGTTACTCGTAGATCTGTAGGTTTTTAGTTAATCTGTTAGATGATTTAATTTTTGTAGAGATGTGAGGAGATATTGGTACCTAGTTTAACTATATTTTTTCATCAACAGAAATGTCAAATAAGGTGATATTTCAGTTATTTCACGGGCAAGGGAATGTTAGATATGGTCCAGAAGGGGTAGATTTGTCGGATTTTAGTTCAACGGCTAAGGGGATTGATAGACCAGCTGAGAGAAGTTTTGGGTCAGTGTACAACTGACTAATGTGAGGGTTTCGACTGAACCCCGAGCTCAGCGCAATAACTTTGTATGTAGTTGTCAATCGTGTAGCTGAAGGTTTTTTTTGGGAACTGATGCCGGTGGATTGCACTGCCACTTGGAGATGGTATGTGGAGAATGCATTCCAACGTGGTTGGCCACTGGGCATACTTGTGTCGATATATGAGAAAGATAACACCGCTGGTGCAAACACCGCTGGTGTAATGCCCGTGCAAGATGATGAGGGTCCAAGTACGGCGGGAGGTGATAGCGAAATAATGAAAGAAAATGAAGGAGGGAATGAAGAAGATAGACAGCCAACAGGTGTGGTAGATGAGGGAGAACAAATCAATACCATCGTCGAAGAAATGGATAGGGAAGTTTCTGAAAACGAGCAAGCAGAGCATGATGATTCATCTGATGAGGACACCGTGATGCCTGCAGAATGGAGCAACGAGGACTTCTCTAGACTTGTTATTTCCGAGGGACATCATGTGCTATGGGAGTACAAGGAAAATGAGGTCATCCAGGAGGCTAAGTATGCATATATAGAGGATTTAAAGGAGACAGTAAAATAATGGGCCGTGTCACTTCAAAGGGAGTTCTCGGTCGTGAAGTCAAGCAAATCGGTCTATGAAGTGAAGTGCATAAAAGATGGGTGTCCATGACGGGTGCACACATTCAAGGGTAAATGGAAAAATTATTGGTAAGTTTCAATCGTGACTGAGCATTTATGTTATTTACTCGGTGTTGAAAAATATTACAGAAACATGACATCTGCATTTGTTGCAACAGAGATGTACTCCCATATTGTCAATAATCTGAGGTACGAGCCAAGGTCAATTGTCAGATATATTGAAGAGAAATTTAAATATACAATTAGCTATGGTAAGGCTTAGAGGGCAAAACAGAAGGTTGTAGAGATGAGATTTGGCACATTTGAAGCATCATATGATAATTTGCCTCGTCTGTTAGGTTGTATTCTTCAGAGGAATCTGGAGACGTGTTGCGACCAAAAAGCCTTTCCATCAATTCACCATGGTAATAAAAGTGTGTTGCAACGAGTATTCTTTGCATTAGGTGCTTGCATTCAGGCATTTGTCCATTGTCGTCCCATCCTCTGCATCGATGGGATATTTCTGACCGGAAAATACAGAGGGCAGATCTTAACAGCAATTGGAGTTGATGGAAACAACCAAGTTCTACCAGTGGCTTTTGCTTTTGTTGAGAGTGAGAATACTGTTAGCTAGTATTGGTTTCTAGAAAGGGTTAAGTCTGTAGTTATACGGATGAGACCAGACGTATGCCTTATACATGATCGTCACGCTGGTTTGCTGCGTGCAATTGAGGAATTGAGATATGGATGTGTTGAGAAGGGATACCCACCAAGGTAGTCTGATGTCCAAAGCAGATGGTGCATACGTCATATGAGTGCTAATTTCTACAGACAATTTAAGAATAAGCACCTTATGGATCTTTTCAAGAAGCTTTGCGCCCAGAATCAAGAGAAGAAATTCAATGAGCTTTGGAGGAGGTTGGATGAGCTGACCTCTAAACTAACAAATGAGCAGTCCAGGAGGGCTACCATTGGAGGGGGTGAGGCTCCATAAGCTCTTGGACCTCTATCAAGTGACGGATCACATATGAGTAGAAGGTCTGCATTCTCAGTTAGAAAATTTTCAGGTTGGATTGAGAATGAGCCAAAGGAGAAATGTGCATTGTTGTATGACAAGGATGGTTCTCAATTTGGCATAATGACCACAAATTTGGCAGAGGTTTATAACTGGATGATGCGTGAAGTTCGAGGGCTCCCACTTGTTAGCATAGTTGAATTTATCTTGCATGGCACATGCAAATACTTCAGAGATCGGTTCAGAGCAGCTGGGCCCTCAATAACGGATAATAATATTTTCTTTGGCACACTACTGACGAAGTATCTGCAAGATAAAAGTAAAAAGGCCCGAAGACATCGTGCTCTACCTCAAGGCACACAAGAACACAGATTTGAAATATTGTGTGTCGACAAGGGCATGCGCGAAATCTACCACAAAAGAGTTGTGCAGGAGTGTGTGCTGAAGGAAGACGGGACCTGCAAGTGCTCATGCCGAAAACCTACTCTGCTCCACAAGCCATGTTCTCACGTTATTGCCGTCCGACTATGGGGACCGTATGGTGTCGCCGTGAGATACAAAATATGAAATTCTATGTTTAGCACTTATGCGCAAACACTGATGTGTAAGCTTTTCCTATTTTACAGTGTCGTTACGCCCACAGGCAGGTTAGGAGGGCCTACTCTGAATTTGTTATGGAGTTCGACCACCTGCTGCCCAGCGACGTCGTCTGGGAGCTGTATAGTCCATAGGCCATCACGGCCCGTGCACCGCTCGGACTCTCTACTCTTTGCACGCGCAACTAGGCGTACTGGATGACGACAATGCCATTGGTGTTCGACATCTTCGTCGAGCCCCACTGTCTGCAGCGCGTGATGCGACAGTTCGGACTACGTCAGCACTCCCCTGTGCCCGTGGAGATCGTTGTGCCGCGCGATGTGCACCGGTTAGTACAACTGTGATCTTTGTTTAATACTACAACTATTTAATGTAGCCTAATGCACTCTCTGTAAATAGATATAATCGTAGGGGACAGGCAGCTGGCGTTCAGTGGTATCCTCGACTGCAGAAGTATGTGGAGGACTGGTTGTTGGCGATTGAGGAGGTGATCGACGAGATACATCCACACACTGAGGAGACCTACCTAGCATACCTCACGTGGTACCGGGCCCGTATCCGCACACGCGTAACGTTCACCCCAGATGATCCACAGCCACACGTCGCCGCTACGACGAACACGTATCCTATACACCGTGACCAAGACTACTTCCGCGCGGTACGTCACATTATCTTTGCACTTTGCTATTCCCTTTGTACGTGTCCACGGTTCTAACACATGTTCATATCACATTTGAAATAGGCCGACGCAGCGTGACAGGTTTAGGTTGATGTAAACGCAGCGTTCGAACGGTTGGACAGTGGGATCGTGCTGAATGCCGATGAGCAGAGGACGACCTTCGGGAGGATTCGTCAGGCGATGCTCACAATGATTTGTGCGCTCACTTGTCGTGCGGTTCCAGTAGTTGTACAGCAGCAACAGCCACGGCCAGCAGGAACAAGAGCAGGAGCAGGAGTACGACCGTAGGGTTCCAGTCAGCCATCTGGCCCCTCCAGAGGTAAATTCGACTAACCATCGGTTCATAACATGTTTCCTTCTACGACATGTACCGTTATACATCAATATGCTTCCCTGCAGCTTTCGCTACACCGTACCTACGTCCCTCTGGAGCTAGCACATCGACGCATGGAGTGTACCACACACGACCACACGCGCAGCTGGGCATGACAAGTGCTCCCCGGGCCACCACAGGAGGTCCTTCAAGTTATATCAACGTTTATTTTTGCCTCGCAAAATTTTGGTTTGCGATTATCAATATTTTGATGTATAGGGTTCCACTCTACAGCGCCAGGGATGTTTGCTGGCGCTGGCTCCTCCACGCACGGCACACGCGGCAGCGGTTGGGCACCGGATCCTTTCGAGGGGGACGACTTGGAGGACTCAGGCGAGGAGATCCAGGAGATACTAGCAGCCTCGCAGCTCGAAGGAGCTCCGCCACCACAGACACAGGACCCACCAGCTGCCACACCCGTGCAGACGACCTGCGCTGGCCGTGCCGTACCACCAGACCGGCTGACATACTCCCAGGGGCAGGTGCGAGCGTAGGGTAGGAAGACAAAGAGAGCTAGAGGTTACGGTTAGGGCCCATAGTATGTTGTATCAATGATAGTTTGTCTGTTGTATATCATGTTTTATTAATTCTACGTATATTGAAGAAACCCCTTTACTTCATTTACGCTCGTCGATCAAACGATGTGCTCCTCACGATCTATGTTTGTGACGAAACTGATCAAAAACATGAATTTTCGAGTTTCAATTTCACGGCGAAAGTCCATTTCGAGCGGTGACAACCGAACACACGTTAATTGCTTACGAACATAATGAAATTATCCATCCAAAGAGTACAAACGACACATCAAACGTTTCTAGTTATCGTTATTACATGCCTTAGGGAATTTTAAATAGATAACCAACTAGAGATGCAACTACTGTGTGTAGCGTGGGTACTTCCCCTTCCTCGCCGCCTCCGGCCCAGCTTCCTTTGCACGCCGTGCCCTCTCCCGCTTTCTCTCCCTATCTGCCTCACGGGCTTCCTTCTCCTGCCGCTCCTCCTCCTTCCTCTTCTGCTCAGCCTCCCACTTTTCTTCTGCCGCCCAAAGACGTTCAAGGTGGTCCCTGTGTCATTCCTTCGACATGCGAAGATACCGTGCGTCCTGTGGATGGATCTCCGTATCTATCCACTGCACAAAGTCGCACAGAGGCGGAGGAGGCTTCGGTGCCTTCACATATATAAATTTGTTAGCTCAAAGGTTCAAATATTTCGTAGTACAAAATAATTCGTATTACCTCCATTGGTTTCTTCGCCTTCCCTTTCTTCCCTTGTAGTTTCGGCTTCTCCGGGGAGTAGGCGTAATTTGCATACATCCAATACCTTTGCCGGTATGTGTAATCCTTCTCACTTATTGCAACTTTGTAATTATCTCCACACCAACACATTGGCGGAGGCTCGTCAATCGGAGGTCGTAGATGAATGGACATACCGGATCCATCCATAGCAACCTATATTATAATCAAATAAACGCAAATTATAACTCACTAGGCCAAAAATATCTTATACAACTACTTACCTAGGGTATACTACACATGACTACAAAAAATGAAATTTTATCGTCCACATTTTCATCTCCCGAGCGTTTCTCAAACTAGTGCTACTCATCTAATAAAAAAGCTAACTTCTCTCATGCGCTTTATCAATGTCCTTAGCCGTTATGCTCAACTACAATAGATCTACACTCTGTGAAATAAACCTAACATTTATTTATCTATGAAAAAATTGGTCTAATACTACACATACTATATTATTTGATGAATATAAATAGAAATTGCAAAGAGACATCAAATATTACCTGCAGACGAATCCGTAAACCGGCAGGGCTTTGGCGCTTCCGTTCAGGTTCGCTCTCAGCTCTCTTCTTTTTTCTGTGATTTCAGTGAATTTTATGACATTTTTGGAGTCTGGAAGAGGGTTTTATACCGGGGCTGCTAAAAACCGCCCTTCCAGAGGGCGACAAGAGGACCGCCTGCAAAATGGCTGACGGCCGTGGGCTGCTCGACCAATGGCCGTCAGCCACGTCATCAAATCGCCCTCTGGAAGGGCGATTTCATAAAAATCGCCCTTCCAGAGGGCGGTGGGAGTATATTTCTGTAAATTTTTGAAATGAAAATGTAATTTTGTAAATATTTTATTAAATAAATATAGAAATAAAAAAAATTCCAACATTTCATGGGGATTCCTAATTTGCACGCACGTGTGAGCAGCACAAGTTGGGCATGCTTTCCAACACCACCAATCTATACTTCTTTTCTCGCAATCGAAAACGTCACACTGGAAAACAAAATAACTTTCAACTTAGAGAAATTTTACGGTTCTTGAAAAAGTAGCTTGAGATATCAAAAATTTATACTAAATATTATACTAACTTAAGTTAGCTAGTAACTGGAGATACCAAATTTTATACTAGAAAATATTATACCTTCGGTAGAACTTATGCGACTAAGACTTTCGGTCCAACTTAACTTCAACCCAAAGCTTCAAATATTTTTATTCACTTCTTCAAACTTTCAACCCATAGAACAAAACTTCCAACCCAGATTTTGAAACTTTCAACTCAAATGTTCAAAATTTTCAATTCATCGCTTCAAACTTTCAACTCATGAAACTAAGCACTTTCAACTCAAATATTCAAATCTTTCAATTCGTTGCTTCAGACTATCAACTCAAGTCTTCAAACTTTTTACTAAAAAAAAAATCAAACTTTCAATTGATATTTCTATGCAAATCTTTCAACTCAAATTTCTGAATTTTCTATTTTAAAATCCAAAACTTTGTACTTGAATAAAAAAAATTCTACTTGAAACCTCAAAAGTAGCTCAAAAATCTTGACGATTCATTTCAACTGAAGGCAAAACGGCAGTCAAAAATCCAAATCCTCTTGGGCTCCCTCTACCACGAACAGCATAAGGTCTAGATCTTGGGGATGGCCGGATGGGGATGAAAGACTTCACACTTTTCTTCCAAACAGTGGAGGAGGAGGGTTGCTGCGTTTCTCGTTTCTTCTTTTCAGATCTAGTTGAGAAGGGGAAAAAGGTTACAAGAAAGAGATGGATGGAGGAAGATGGAAGAGCTCTGCGCTGAGTCCTAGCAGAGGTGATTTCGGGAGATGGAAGAGAATATCGAATGAAAAGGGAAACGCCACCCCGTCTTATTGGTTAAGGATGAAAAGCGTTCGTTGGAAACAAGCGCACGCGAAATAGCTAATCTGACATTTCATTCACACTAAAATTTTGGATATATACAGTAAAGTAAAAAACAAGACGTGTTTTATCTATTTGGTCTCGAATGTCTGCCGCAACATACAGGGTGTTTTGCTAGTTGTATGACGACATCAGGAGACTCTTCCTGTGTTACAATAGATTAGCGTATTATTTTTCTCGAAATGGAATGGTGTGATACGCCTCTCAAGCTATTAAACGTTATGATTTTTATAAAACTTTCTATATATGAAATTCTTATAAAACTATTTTGAATCTATTTTTCAACTTTATAATAGTTAATCTATTTGTTTGTATCCTTGAAATAGTTATTATAAATCATTCAGTTATTCAGCCGTATAGTAATTCAGCAGTAGAACTCACAGTACATCTCTCTTTGCCTGCCCGCAGAATATTTGCTCCCCCTTAACAATGCTGGAACATCACCTGGGAAAATGAAAGACCCTTCAGTAGCCAGTAAAACTAAGCTTCTTCTTTACCCAAAAAAAACTAAGCTTCTTCACTATACTGTTTTTAATTGACGCTCTTGGTTCTCCCGTTACTTATTTTTTGTTTAAAGAGATGGCACCACATAATATAATGTTACATGGCATTGCAGATAAATGGTCCACGTCAGAGCGTTGATAAATTTGGTCTATATCTATCTATAATTCACCAACTATTTTTACTCAACGACCATTACAAAATCCAACGATCCGTATCATCCGTTTGCAATCATACGTCTCAGATCACTCCACACTCAACTGCCACCGCTGCCTCGCCTCGCCTTGTCGATCTTCTGTCTCCAAATCGGCAGTAGAGCAGGCAGAGTCACCCCCGCGCGGTGACCCCGGCGTAGCGACCCTGCGGCGACCTTCTGCCCCTCGCGAGCGTGAAATCGGCTCGGAGATCCCCGCACTGCTATCCTCTCTACACTCAGCGATCCCAGCGTGGCTACCTTCTGCTCCTCGAGCACTGGTGGCAACGATCCTCTGCGCAGAGATCCTGGCACTGCGACCTTCTGCTCATTGGGCCCCGGTGGTGACGATCCCCAGATGGAGACCCCAAGGCGGCGATCCTCCGTGTGCGAGGCGACATTGGCAGTGGCAATCTTTTATGCTTGAACTGCGCCAACGTCGACCACGACGACCTGGACCCGTCCAACACCGTGCTCTCCATCATCGGATCCCCCTCCCCTACAGTGAAGGTAAAACCTAAAAAATGTGAGTCCATCATGCTCTCCACCATCAGCTTTTCCAATTTTCTCAAACTAAAAAATAAAGTTATTATTGGATTTGACAGAACTGTAATTAAAATTTATTCACGATTGAGCTGCATTTGAACAAATAGGCATGCCAGTATTGATGTGCTTTCTTTAATCAGATATTTTTCCACTGCATTTCAACTTTATTCACCGTTGAACTATATATTAATGTGCTTTCTTTGACCGGATATCTAGATTTATGTGTGGAGAAACTTCTCGGTGCTCATTGCTAACTGCAAATTTATGTGGAGAAACTTCCTGGTGCTCGTCGTGTGAAATTGTGAATGGAGGCCGTTTCACATTACCAAATTGATACGAGGTGAGGATCTCTGCCTTTTATGAAATCCTCCATTGTACCTTCTATTAGTTGCTTCTATGGGTAAAGTTGAAGTGTATATCAGATGCATTGCGTTGCTTAGGCATTCCACAGTTAATATGTATTTCTGATGGATTAACTACCAGTTGCCTGTTCTCTCCAAAAATTTGTGTTCAACATCATGTATGCATCTCATGGTGGAAAAGAATGGAACATCTCAGCTTTGTGATGTGTTTACGTATTTATTCATGGTTACCGTTTCCTTTAAGCGTACAGTAAGGGGTTGCTTTGTGGTGTATGCGTGTAATGATGTGATTGCCATGTGTTTTCCACGAAATAAAAAAATCTCCAATGGTATTCATTAACAAAACTGATAATATGGTATTAACATTAGCAAATATTCTAGATCATTTTGTACATTAAATCTCGATCTGTCCTTTGTAATGTGTCGCATGTAACTCATTAATTATGATAATATTAGTGCTTATATGCTTAATCATCCACTTATGCATTGATGAACCTGCCAACATGTTTCTTTTAAATTTGGCCAAATGAATTCTTACAAAACATTCATATGATGCCAATTGTAAGAAATTGGATTGTGGTGCTTAATATTCTAAGTCTCACATTTTGTTCTTAGCATGCTTTAATTTAAGCCAATCTTATTTGTACTGTTTTGGTAACATATCACATTGGGTATGTTTGGCTTGACTTTGTGCTTCTTGCAATCTTTATGCTCTTTATCTCGAGGGATTGCCGAAACTTGATATATGCTGTTAAATTGAGTTTCAAGGGTCAAAAATATGGATGAGCAGTTTATATAGAATGTCAACATTTTTACTCTGTTGCCGCTGCATAGATTTTCAGGGGTAAAAAAATTGATTTAGCTTTTTATAAGCACGAATACAATGCTTTCTTGATTTGCTTCATGATGAATCCTTCCTAATCCATGCTTTCAATGGTCCTATATGAAATACTAGTCAAAATGTTTTTTGGTAACATGTCTCATGTGGTGTTGTCTTGGTTGATTTTATCTTAGTTCTGTTCCCTTCTCTTGTAGGTATTGATACAACTCTGTGATGGATCAGTGCTAATTACTTTTATGGATACTGTTTTTTTTACATATAGTAGTTTTGAGCATTTTTTCTGCCAACATGATCAGTGGATATTTGAATTACTTCAGATTAAACAGATTTGCATAACTAGAGGAATGGATAGCTGGAGAAACTCTTGTAGCGTATACAAATATTATTTCACTTTGTCAAAGGAAACAAATCAACAGATAAGAAGCCGAGTGAAAGATATTTTGTTATTTGGTTAAGCTGTTCAACATGCTATTTCTGTTGGAGTTGCAAACATGAAATTCGTTTTACTCCTAATGTAGACCAAGATCAATTTCCATAGGCTGTTCACACGAACACATCTGGTGGAGTTAGAGAAGCTCTTACTAAAGCAAACTAGGTAGGAGATCTTATACATACTAATTGCTTGTTTATGAAAAATACAAGTATATGATTTAGTCGGTATATTTGAGAAATGAGATTTGATTTTATTTGATAATTATGTCCGTATTATGGAATTGATATGATTTAGTCGGTATATTTGAGAAATGAGATTTGATTTTATTTGATAACTATGTCCGTATTATGGAATTGATATGATTTAGTCGGTATATTTGAGAACTGTGACATGTATATTTTATCTGAAAAAAAGGTGGAAATGGCTCATACTAGACTATGACATGTAATTAACAAAGACTTAAACGAATATAGTTGAACTTTGTTATATATACTATATAGAATTTATGCATGTGTTGCTTGCTGCACAAGGTGTGGTCAGCATGTCTTCACAAAATTTATGCACATGCTGCTTGCAACAGGATTAAAATGAAGAGGGCCAACTTCACAGCCGACAAGGAGGACCTCATCATCGGCCTCACCAGTCTCCCGGCAACAGGTATAAATCCAACTTTTTCCTCATTGTCTTCATCCTCCTTTCTTTTCTCCCCTCTCTTATATGACCACTGGTAGTGTTCATTTGGTTTGATAAAGGATAGGGTTACAAATTTTAAGACAATCTAAGTTATTTATTTTTTTTAGCATGCCTGCTATGTTCTCAGTGCTTTAGGTTTTCGACAATCTTTTGCAGAGAGAGAGAGGGAGAGGGAGAGTATTTGAGTGGTTTACAGGTTTTGGTCCATTTGGGGTAGAGCTAGCTTTAGTTTTCTAGCTTGCGCTTTAGTGATGACAAGTGGCACAATAAATTATTACCAACAATTTCCTCAATGCACACCTTTTGATTTACCACTGTCATCAGCTAAGCTTCAATCAAAGCCCTACTATTTGCCACGAATTATACAGGTTTCAATGATATTTTCCAGCCGATGTTGATATGAGTGTTTGATGTGAATGTGGATATCAATTTTGATTCACTTGTCCAACCTTTTAAATTGTTACCCTTGAAAGAAGACGGTCTTCCTTTCTATCTTTCCAGGTTCTTTTTTTGGTTGGTGATGTATCTGCATGAAAACATTTAAGTGTAAGATACTGCGATCTAATTTTGCGTCCACTCCAATAAGAACCTACTGGATAAGTAAATTATATGTTAGCAGATTGGCAAGCAACTAAAAGTCTAAAAGCACTGTTTTCTTCTTATACTACAGAGCAATCTGAAGGCTTCAAATAAGCACTGTTTGCTCGATCCAGGTTCATGGAGGATATAATCTATTCTTAGATTACTCCGTTGTTATTTTGTAGACAAGCATCTATGGTGCTGCAGGATTAACATTTACATCACTCAATTTTGCTTGAATTCTGCATTGATGAACAGACCAAGCTGAGATTTTTTACTTCCCCACAAAAAAAATGTGAGACTTTTACTAGATGAATTTGTCTTTCTTCTGAATAGCTGTGTTGTCTTGGATTTACTTCTCATCTGAAAACCATCGTCCCAGATTTATGAAACTATAAGCCCAACAACACAAATAGAAGGGAAAGGAGCATTTATCTTCAGTAGAAATGGAAAGGACAGAAAAATTGTATAGTCGAAAGTGACAAATGTAAAAGGAAGCTGCTCTCCTTTTAGTTGTGATGATTGAATTCTGATATCTGATGGCAGGTGATTTTTAATTTCAAGATCCAGTTGAACTTTTTTGTACATTTTGTTCAATTGTAGAGCCATATTATTCAAGTTGTAGGCCGTTATGTTTTTTAGGACCCATATAATCTTTTCATTTTTGGACAGTTTCTGTTGATGTTTTATATCAATTGTATTGAATCTAGGGCTACTTGTCGGATCTAAACTCGATGGACTCGAAAGAACATGAAGGTTTATACTGGTTCAGGCTCTTAGAGTAAGATAATACTCTACTTCCGGTTATGGTGTATTGCTTTCGCTATATGGAGTAATCTCTGCCCTAAGAGGCTCCTTACCTCTTCTTATAAACCGAGGATGCAAGGTTACAAGGTAGAAATCCCAGTCTAATACGACTGAGGGATTTCCTTATCAGAATATAGAGTAACCGGCTAGGACTATATCCCTTTTCTTGTCATACAAGGTTATATGAAACTAAGTTTTACTATATCCCTAATCATTTTGGGCCGGCCCACTCTCTATCTGAGTAGTCGTATTGCCTTCCTCGAGTACTCGGGGCCCATGGCCTTCACAGTAACCCCTGAGACCTTTACAGTTGAGTCACAGCTCAAGCCGAGTACTCATCCTCCTTGGTGAAGAAATCCCAAGTGCATTGCTCTCGAGTACTTTTTGTCTGAGTACCTTTTTCTCCCAAGTCCTACTTCATGTCATCCAATGTGTGACAAGTTGCACTTGAGAGATATCCGCAACCCCAATTGTAATAGATACCAGCCATTAATCCTTATAAGGATGTATCCTCAATACCCATAGATAATTTAGATATCTGGACATATATGTCCAATTATAAGCTTAACATGAAGCATATCTGATTTTTTAATTGGCTCCTGCAAAACAACACCCGAGTTGTGATTTTAACACAACTGGCTAATGACCTAATAGGACATGCTATTTAGAAACTCATATCTTACGGCCCACTACTGAGCAAGCCGACCCAAGCCAACCACCTAGCGCAACCCTTTAAGTATCGGGGAGAGAGAAAAGATTTCCCCTTTCTTTCCCAAATCGCCAAGGTGCTCGACAGCTGGTCTACACTCCCCTCGGACGCCAACATGGTCCAAGTGCAAGTCTTGCTGGAGAAGCTGGCCGCCTTGAAGAAGAAGGGGTTGACAGGAGTTTGGGTGGCACGTCTATTTCTCAACTGATGAACCCAGCCCCTAAAGGCCCAAGTGCACCCTGGGTATGAATACCAGGAGAAGAATTACCCCACTGGGAGAGCACCGAGTGGGTAGAAAAAGATGTGGTCACCGAGAACTTGTGCCGGTACTTCAGTAGTAGTGTCCCGAAAAACCTTGATGCGGACAAGTTCCCAAAGCCCTACTACTTGGGAAGACCTCGGCCGGTGGTAAGTCCCTGACACCAAATGTCTTTGCTTGCTTATCAATAAAATCTTGTGAGATTGATGTGAGTATGAAGTATGAATTGCACCATATGTGTTGTTTGCAGGAGAACGCGACTTCGTATCCACCCCCTAGCCAGCATCTTGAAGTTAGCTGCCTGCCTGAATGTAATGTTACTTGTAGGAAGCCACCAACCCCTGCTCCTGACAAGTTCCCAAAGACAGCGTGCCCAGGACCCGGCCAAGCAGAAACACGCGCCGACTAAGGCGTCTAGCGGTCTGAAGATAAGGGATGCTAGCACCACGACTCCAGCACCAACGTCGGCTGCCATGCTGTCTGCTCCTCCGACTACACCAACTGCCACGCCAGCTGCTCCGACAGGACCGTCGACTGCCGTGCCATCGCCACCGTCTTCGAGCTGCCTGCCACCCGGTGCTGTGTCGACAGGCCCAACGCCGGTTGACGTGGCACCTAGCAACAAGCCTTTAGGCTCATCACCAACCACCTCACCCCGTGGTGCACACGGGTTGAGGTTCAAAACCTTCAAAAGGTATTTAGTCCTTTGTCTTCAAACATCTTGAAGTTAGCTGCTGCCTGAATGTAATGTTACTTGCAGGAACACCAACTCCTGCTCCTGACACCGCCCCGACTGAAGTTGAGGCCGAGGCCCAACGGAGCGAGCCGAGTGCAGCCCTAGCCCCCGAGGGTGAGACAGAGCACTCGACCGCACAACTTGTCTCACCCAGCCAGGAAGCCACAGTGCCGATTGCCGAGCTAGCTCCCCCAACGGACCCTAGGCCTCCAACTCCTTCGCTGCCTTCGTCGCCATCCTCTGGAGACAGTTCCAATATGGTTCCCCAGGCTCAAAGCACCTCCCGCAACTCGCCCTAGGTGTTCACCTGGAGGAACCCGGACGGGAGCATGGACACGCTCACGCTGGATGAAGAAGCTGCTAATAAAGAGAGGATCGAGCTGTATGAGGCCACCATCTAGGCTTCGTGGCTGGTCCAGGTAAGTAATCGCTCGGCTCAAAACAACTATATTGTCTGTATGTTGACATGATGACCGATACTTGTCTGTGTAGAAAATAACCAGCAGGTCTGAGAAGCTGAGCCGGGCATTTGCTAGGCTCACTCCTCAGATCAATCAACTGACTGGGTTATAGCAGGAGAGAGATGAAATCCAGCGCAAGGGCAAGGAGAGGGAAGACTGGCTCTGTGGCACTGTGACTTAGCTCAGGGACGAGAAGTACAACCAGATGGGGACTATTTGAGGTAAGCTCAATTGTCTTCCAAGTGGCTCTCTATCATATAGTTCCCTTACTCATCTCTTGCATACTGCTTGTTGTAGTTCGTGAAACCACAATTCACAACCAGTCACTGGAACTTGATTGCCTGAAGAAGAACTGGAAGATCTTGGAAAGGCGAAAGCCAAGTTGGAGTCTGATTTTGCTGGTATGCCACTTTTCTACTATTGTTTGTTTCCGAGTACTTGTTGATTTGCTTTGCTTTGTTGGATCTTCTTACAACCTGCTATTTGAACAGTACTATAAGACCAAGGTGCAGTCCCAATTCGACTCCTTCGGTGAGCAAATCAGAGTGGTCGAAGACTCGCGCAGCGTCATCGTGAACTCGGCCAAGTCTCTTTTGGACATCATGCAGAGGAGGAGGCCAGCCCCAGCTCTGCCATGCCGGTTCATGTGCTTCAACGACTGCAAGCAGCTCCGGCGATCTTGAAGACATATGTGACAGAGCACGCCACTATGGGCATCACCCAGGCCCTCACCATGACCAAGTCCCTCTATCCCTGAGTGGATATCGAGGCGGTCGGCGAGGGGTTTGCTGATGGCACCACTTCGGAGCAGGCGTTGGAGCAAATCAATAAGGCCAACCCAATTTCGATAGCTATCGCCAAGGAGCTCCCAATGTAACTGCCCTAACAAAGAACTCTTAATTACTCCATGTATGCATCACTGGTTATGTAAAAACACTTGTGATTGTACATATTGTGAATATAGTTAATTTTCTGCTTGCGAAAAATAAGACCAAGTACTTGTGTTATCATAGTCGTCCTTAGGCTTATCCAGTTGGCTGCGTATACCAAGCAATAAGAATCAACTTTAAAAGGCGTTAATTCCGTTAGAGCTATACTCGGTATAACTTAGCACAATCGTTATAAGACTTCGTGACTTAGATAATGAATACTCGGATTTAAACTAAACAAAGCAAAGTTGTGATATTATCATGTAGCCCCCGACTCACTACTCGGTTGAAACCTCACTACTTGGTTGAAACCAATCGGCGTAGTGAGTCAGAGTATAACAAACTTTATTCATAATATGAATTGAACATAATACAATGCTTAGGTATAGAAAAAATGTAGCTGTTCTACATTCCATGATTTGTTGATCAGGGTTCTATCTTCATGCTTCAACTCGGTAAGCCAGTGGCGTGCCACTTCACGTGATAATGAATGGCCCCTCCCATAAAGGAGATAATTTATGCCTGCCTTTGGTGGTTTGTATTTTTCATAATACAAGATCTCCCACCAAAAAGGCGCGGCCACGGATATTATGACTGTGATAACGACACAAGCCTTGGAGGTATCTAGCCGACTAGATCATAGCAATGTCCCTTGCTTCTTCCAATTGGTCTAACTAGACTAGTCGGTCTTCGTTAGATTTGTCTTCAGAGTAGGCCCCGACTCGCGGAGAACCGAACTCCAACTCGGTAGGTAACACAGCCTCAACACCATAGACTAGGAAGAAAGGGGATTGCCCAGTTGTTTGACTGGCCGTGGTTCGTCTCTCTCTTGTGTGACCAGAGAACACTATGGGATTCTTGTACCCACCGCTCTGCATATGAGTCCGTCGGTTAGTCGGTCGAACACTCTGTGTCTTGATGCCTTGTAGACCATGCTGTTTGCGACGCTCCACCTGCCCATTGCTTCGTGGGTAGCCACAGAAGCATAAACAAATCTTGATGCCGAATTTCGTCGTAGAAATCCTTGAAGATGCGCCCATGAACGTATGTGCATTGTCCGTGATTATGTGATTTGTAAACAATACTCCATTATGAAAGGTCTTATGCCTGGCCGTGATGGTAGCAACGGGTTTTGCCTTCAACTCCACTATTTTGTGACTATCCATAGTGACATATAAGTGTGTAAACCCTCTGGCGCTTTTTGAATGGCCCGACCATGTTAAGCCCCTAAACTGCAAAGGGCCAAGATATTGGGATTGTCTGCAACACTTGAGCCGGGATATGTGTTTGTTGAGCGAAAAATTGGCATCCCTCGCATGTCTCAAATGATGTCCTTTGGCGTCGGTAACCGTAGTCGGTCAGAAAAAATCTTGTCTATAAGCCTTTCCAACTAACATTCTTGATGCAGCATGGTTGCCACAGATGCCCGAGTGGATCAATTGTAGGGATCTCGCTTGCCTCCTCAAGTGTGACGCAACGCATGAGAACTCCGGATGCGCTTCGACTTTCCGCCTATGATAAAGCTCTTACTCCTACGTTTGACTTGCTCGGCTTTGTTGCGGTCTTCAGGAAGCTCTCTTCCAGTAGGTATCAGATGATTGGAGTTCACCAGTCTTGAGAGATGATGATCACTTCCATTGGTTCTGGGTTTGGCTCAGCCCCCGACTGCATAGGTTCAGGTTTTTTCTTGACTGATAGCTCCAGTAATTGCTCGACAAAAACTCCAGTCGAGACCACTTCACGCTAGGATTCCATGTTGGCTAACTCGTCCGCGGCTTCATTGTATTGGCACAAAACATGTGTGATTTCCAATCTATTAGATTTTCTTCTCATATTCTAAACTTCTTGGCAGTATAAACATGTTGTCCTCAGGTATGTCTAGTCTTCATGACTTTGTTACCACTAGCTGGGAATCCCCGTGAACCACCAACCGTTGGATACCAATGCGATATGGAAAATACAGAGCTCATGGATAGTAGCTTCTACTCATGGAAAAGCCGGGAAGACCAACCCGATCCTGGGCTCATAGTTTACACTCTGGCGATCTGAGTGCTGGAGGAGATACAAGGCATGGTGAAACTACTCCAGTGTGCTCTAGCCGACGTCGATAGGCACGGGTAACGTGGACTTTAGAGTCATTGCTTGGGCGACTCACAGGGAGATGCTTGCTCGCCTAATTTCAAGGAAGTACGGAGGACATCTTTACGAGTACGATCTGGTACAGTGTCATCAAAGGAGAACGAGTCTCTTCGTGATTTATCAAAGGTTTTCTGGAGAAGAGGAATCAATGTTCGAAGATTCTAATGGACGGGTCATCATTGCCGCCTTTCGAAAAGAGAGTCAGGACACCGTTATCGCTAAGTTCTTTGGAAGCCTCTAATTTGTCATAAGCTCTATTCACATGGCGATCAAATACGCGACTCGGTTCGAGCTGCTGTCTTGCTGAGGGCCCTCGATGAAAAGGCACCCGACAAAGGAGCGAAAGGACACCGAGTGACACCGATGGGCCCGACCTACAAGCTGGGACTGCAAAGTAGTCGGACGACTTCATTGGGTGTTGTTCGCAACGTCTTTCGCTGCCTATAACTGAGATATCAAACGATAGTGACATGTGCAGGGGCTCAAAGCGCAAATTGCAAAGGATTGCATCACCACTCCCAACTTATGCAATTACGCGAACAACTAAGTGGCTATTCTGATAAAATATTTTCTCTCTTTATATGATATTCCTTATTAAATGGCTAGGAGGCACTACTTCCTAGGTTGACTCGGATACGGCTAGTGCCAGGCAGGAGCTCGGATCTAGGGTGGAGGATCGTAATTCTCACCGGCTTCACCAAAGCTGTAGCCGTTACACCATAATATGGTACATACTGCGTATTTTTCTGTTTTTGCTCTTAATGATTGCAAAAGTACTTCGAGTAGCATAAATTTGATTCCGTGAAGCTTTGCTCCATAAAAGGTCGAACTCAAGTCACCCAAAATGCGTGTCTAGGAAAGAGCCATGAGCCGACTCTTGACGCTAGGGGGCTATGACTAGTCAGACAGAGTGTTTAAACGTAAGGGGTCAATTACTCGGGGAAATTAATATCAATAAGAGGAGAACACATATTTACATCTATTGCAAAATAGATCAATTTTCTTCGAGTGATTATTTTCTTCATCAGATGCTACTCATCCGATATGTTTATAATGCAGGGCCCAGTTCCAGAATCGCGCAACAGGAATTCATCGCTATGAGCCGATCTCCTGCGCTCGGGGGTTGGACCAGTCTGCCATGATACACTTAGAGTGCGACGCTTCAAGAATCACTCGGAATGCTCCATGAGGGCTACTGACCGAGTACTTGCGCCAGTCGGAACACGGATGTCACCTCGACCTTGGTACGCCCCATGGGGGCTAATAACCGACCTCTGGCACCAGTCCGGGCTCGTGTACTACTCGCTGGGTAAGGTACGCCCCATGAGGGTCACCAGCCGAATCCTATATTAATGCAAGGTTCGGGTACCTTATTTGGCCACACTTAGTTGGGTAGGGTACACCCCATAGTTGGAGAAGATCGCAACAAAGCCGAGTAAGTCCAGTGATGGAGCACAAGCATTTTCATAGTTGGAGAAGACCTATATCATCAAAGCGCATCCGAAGTTCTCATGCACTGCGTCACACCTGAGGAGGGTAAACAGATCCTACAATCTATCCACTCGAGCATTTGTGGCAACCATGTTGCATCTAGAATATTAGTCGGAAAGGCTTATAGACAAGGATTCTTCTAGCCGACTGCGGTTATCGACGCTGAGGCACTTGGCTGGTCTACAAGGGATGTCAATTTTTTGCTTGCAAGAACATCTACCAGCACAAGAGAGTTGCAGACTATCCCAATATTGCAGTCACACATCTGTCATCACGTGGATTAAGCTCACAAGGTGGATGAGGATAACTCGTTGAACCATTCGCTGCAGCCAGGGCAAAAGACTTCGTATTGATGTATAATCTACAGATCTGGAGTCCCAATCGCATCGTTCATGTGTAGCGCAACTTCATCACGGACGGTGTATTCAAAAATTTCTGCAACGACTTCGGCATCAAAATCTGCTATGCTTCGATGACATACTCCCAGAGCAATGGGCAGGTTGAGCAATGATCAAAATCTCTGGATTTTATAGGGCTGCGTTGGTAGGTTGGTTTAGGCCGACTTATTCGGTAGTAGGCTGAAGACATGAGTTTCTAAATGGCATGCTCTATAGAGCCGATTGCTGGCTGTGTTAAAATCACAGTGCAGATACTATTTACAGAAACTGATTAAATAATCAGATATGCTTTATAAAAGACTAATTGCTGGACACATGTGTTCAAATATCTGCATTATTTACCAGGTATTGAGGATACATGGTCTCCATTAAAATTGGGGATGCAGGTATCTCTCAAGTACATCTAATCACACATTGGGTTAAAATCTAAGAAGTGGTATTCGGCTTACATGCTTAGCCAACAATTGCCCTGAGTAAAAATTCTTCCAGCTGATATGATGCTGAAGAGTCTAAATACCATGTAGTATACTACTCGGGAAAGACTAAAATGTTAAAGATCTTTGACTTTATATTTAATTGTTTCAACAATTAAGCAAAAGTCGGGGCTACACCTAATAGGTGCGCCTATTCGGTGCACACTATTCATATTTTTACATAAAGCCCTTCATAGCCTCTTTGCCAGCTGACATGAAACAGGACTCGGGAAAAGAAGTACTCGGACAAAGAGTACTCGGGAGCAATGCACTCGGGAATTCTTCACCATGGAGGATGAGCACTCGGCATCAGCGGCGACTCAACTATGAAGGTCTCAGGGGCTACTCTGGAGGTTATGACCCCTAGAGTACCTCATGAGAAGCTTTCTGATAAATATTTTCTCTTTTATATGATATTCTTATCTAAATAGGCCAGGAGGCAACTCACTTCCCTATGGTTTGACTCGGATACGGCTTAGTGCCAGTCGGGATCGGACTTAGGGGGATGAGATCGTCAATTCCTCACTCGGTCTCGCCAATGCCATAGCTGCTTATACCTAATAGGTGTACATACTGCGTATTTTTGTTTTTGCTCTTAATGATTACAAAAGTACTCGAGTAGCATAAATTTCGATCCGTGAAGCTTTGCTCCATGAAAGGCGAACTCAAGTCACTCAAAATGCGTGTTTGGGAAAGAGCCATGAGCTGACTCCCGACGCTCGGGGGCTATGACTAGTCGGGCAGAGTGTTTAAACGTAAGGGGTCAACTACTCAGGGAAATTATTATCAATAAGAGGAGGAATACATTTACATACATTGTAAAATACATAAATGTTCTTCAGGTGATTGTTTTCTTCATCAGATGCTACTCATCCGATATGGTTATAATGCGGGCTAGTTCCGGATACACGTAAAGGAACTCATAGCTCGAGCTTATGTCCTACGCTCGGGGGCTGGACCAGTCTGCCATGATACACTTGGAGTGCGACACTTCAAGAATTACTCGGAATGCTCCATAAGGGCTACTGACTGAGTACTTGCGCCAGTCGAGACACAGATGTCACCTTTACCTTGGTACGCCCCATGAGGGCTAATAACCGACCTCGGACAACAGTCGGGCTCGGGTACCACACTGCTGGGTAGGTTACGCCCCATGAGGGTCACTAGCCAAATCCTATACTAATGCGAGGTTCGGATATCTTATTCGGCTACAACTTTGCTAGGTTGGGTATGCCCCAAGATGGTTGCCAGCCGAATCCTGCGCTAGCACAGCGTTCGGGTACCTATTTGGCTAAAACAGGGAAACAAGCTACTACTGGAGCTTTTAGTCGGGAGAGTAGCACCAAAACCGGAACCTACGAAGGCTTCATTATTTTTCAAGACAGAAGACCCCAATCATAACGAACTTCCTAAAGATCACAACGAAGCCCGAGTAAGTCCAAGTGACGGAGCAAAACTTTATCGTAGCTCAGAGAAGACTATATCGTCAAAGCGCATCCAAAGTTCTCATGCACTGTATCACACCTGAGGAGGGCAAGCAGATCCTACAATCCTATTGCACTTGGGCATCTATGACACCCATGCTGCATCTAGAACATAAGTCGAAAAGGCTTGCAAACAAGGATTCCTGTGGCCGATTGCGGTTACCGAGCTGAGCAAGAGAGGCTCGTCCTATCATACAAGGGATATCGATTTTTCGTTCGGCAAACTCACTTACCGACAGAGAGTTGCAGACTATATATGCGCAATGCATAATGGTATCTATCTAACAGATCTTGAGTCCTCAAGTCATATCATTATGGGCAATGCATTCCGAGGTTCATGGGTGGCATATTCAAAGATTCTGCAACGATTTCGGTCATCGAAAATCTGCTACGCTTTGGTGGCACACACCCAAAGCAATGGGCAGGTTGAGCAATGATCAAAATCTCTGGATTTTATAGGGTTGCGCCGGGCAGGTCGGTTTAATGGCGCGGTTTATTTCGGTAGTCACGGGCCGAAGATATGAGTTCTTAAATAGCATGCCCTAGTAAATAATCAAATACGCTTCATACTAGCCTATATATCGCCGGGTGTATACATTCTGGTATCTTGATTATTTTAAGGTATTGAGGGATATATCCTATATAAGGATCGAATAGCTGGTCTCCATTAAAATTGGGATGCAGGTATCTCTCAAGTACACCTCATCACCACATGGATTTACTCCATAGTGATACTTGCTTAAATGCTTAGCAAATTACCTTGAGCAAAATTTCCAGCAAATATTATACTGAAGAGTCAATTTCTGAGAACGTAGTCACTTGGGAAAGACTTAAGGTTAAACGATCTTCTTTGGCTTTATGTTTAATTGTTTTCTTCTAAATTGAGTAGTAAAAATCGGGGGCTACACCTAATAGGTGTGCATCGCAGGTATTCGGGCTCATCTATTCATCTATTTCCATGAGCCTTCATAGCCTTATTGCCAGCTAGACAGTGAAGCAGAACGTTCGGGAGAAGAAGCACTCGGACAATGAGTACTCGGGAGCAAAGCACTCGGAAATCTCTTCACCATGGAGGATGAGCACTTAGCATCAGCCATGACTTCAACTATGAAGGTCTCAAGGGGCTACTGGTGGAGGCCATGAGCCTGCCGGGTATCTCAAGAAGACAATTATGACCACTCGACATTAGAGGTGCGGCCCCCTACAATGGAGCTAGAGTAGGAGTGACTTCACAAGCCGGCATGACAACGAAAAAGGGATATAGATCCTAGCCGGTCCGATACTTATGTACTGATAAAGGAAAGCCTTGATTATATTCAAGCTGGGTTTCCTATCCTATAACCCTCATCCCCTCCAGTATATTAAGGAGGGGTAGGGTAACCTACCTGGGACATATGACAATCTCACCACAACGAATATACGCGAAAGCAATACACCACAACTGAAAGTAGGGTATTACTCACCTCGAGGGCTGAACCAGTATCAAATCTCGTTTGTCCTTTCGAATCCATCGAGTTTAAGTCCGACGAATAGCCCCATATATTATGTATGTGCCTGATACAAAACATCGACAACCACCTTGAGGATAGAATCACTGCAGAGAAAAGATGTGTTTGATTGTCTTGCTACCCTATAGGCTAGCTTAGTCGCTTAGCCCCTCCTTAGTTGACCGTTCCCTTAGACATGCCTCCAGAGGCCGGTATAGAAGAGAATCAAGCCAAACCCTCAGCTTTTTGGCTTAGATTAGGAAGCTCCCAACTTGGGCTTAGGAAATAGGATTTGGCCGCTCTTGGACCTTTACGCCTTAAGATAGGGTTTGTGGCCTGTTGTGTTTAGTTGATTGTTATATCTGCCTCCTCGTCCCGTAAACTAGGTCGAGCCGCTATCGAGAAGATTCAGTGAAGGAGCCATCTGAGAAGCTGAAGGTTGGATCAAGGGTAAACGAGCAAGTTAAATTACAAATCACCAGTCCCCCTGAGCAAGGCAATTCTACTACGCCCTCCCTTCCCATGATCTATAGTTGATCCTATGTTAGAAGATAATTTGGCTTGCAACAAAATGCATGCTATATTTTAAATTGCGCACCTAATTGCTTTAGCCATTCCTTGGTATTGTTTCCCCGTACCTTGATTGCGTATTAATGTTTCAGTCCTCAGTCATGTAATGACAATGCTGTAGTCATGCTTAATTAGTGTTCATATTCTATGTTCTATGACAAGTTTAAGGGTAAAGAGAGGATGATTCCTCTCAGGGTGGGGTAATTTATGATAAGCGAGTGGAGACATGAGCACCACTCTGCATATCTCACATAACACATTTGCGAAAAAAAAGCTTAAAGGGAGACAAAACTGATTTCGACTGGGGTGGCACCGGACTGAATCGGGTGGCCTCTATAGAAAGGCCTAGTGCGACCCGTGGTTGCACTAAGGACGCTGAGTCAAGAAGCTATGGCAGGAATGTTGAACGAAGTACAAACAATTTCCCTTGTATGGGCACATAGACGCTGGAGATTAGGTGACGAGCGGGGCGGCACACAGACATGGTTGGTTCTACACACAGAATGTACGATGATGTGCTAAGCGTGTTGTGATGTTGTGATTGTTGATGACGTCAATACCTAAAGTGCAACATCGTGTGTATATATAGTATATATATATATATATATATAATATATATATATTATATATATATATATTAGTAATATATATGTATGTATTATTTTCCTGGTGTATTAGCTCAGCTTCAGGAACTCTCTCATTATCCAGCGATCAAGGCGTGGGTGCTAGGGGTTGCATGGAGGGTTTCATAGTCCTTGGAGCAAGTGCCTATGCAAGGCAAGGGAAACGAAAGACGCGCGGGACCGTACAAAGGTCTCATGGTGTTGGATAGGTCGAACGGATTGCAGGTAAAAGGCGTACATCCACTGCGTGTGGTAAAAACAACCTGATTCGGAGATTTGCTGTTGCTCATCGGTTAAAGGAGCACTAGGACTCGTTATATCACATGATAGCTCAGAAATTGTTTAATCTTGTTTAGACTAGGTTGGGAATGATGGCTGTGTGGACTCTCCGGGATACGGGAAGGTCGAGATTTGGAATAAGGGTTAAAACTGGATCCGCGCGGGGGTAAGGCCGAACCAAGGAAGCTTGTGGGAGGAGAGGATGACAATTCTCGGCTATTGGTTAATCACTTCAAATAACATTGTTTTTTTTAGTCAAGAAATTTGCTACAGGTCTAGGGTTTATGAACTGATTTGTGAAAGTTCTTTCAGCAATGAGCTCTGTCACCTTGATCCGAGATATTCCGCAGACTAGATTGCATCTTTGTAGTGGTGGCTTGAGGTGGGTACGTTTGTACTCATTGTTGCTCATTTAACATTTTTAGTAGAAGATCAGGTTAGAAGGACGAAGAACCTTGCTAGCGTGTCTGCATGCTCAGCAGGATATATGAGTGTTGTTGATAACTAGGTCGGCGACCCCTAGTCAACTGTCTTGTGGGTATCAGTTGTTGGGCCTACTACTAGATCGCTGGTTTTGACTGGCTGTTTACGTCGGTAAGGTCACTGGCCATGTGAGCTGATAGATGAAAGGCAATTAACCCGTTTTAGCTGCCTTAGTTCATTTCGGATATAGGGTTTTGTACTAGCATATGAAATCGTGTGTACATTCTACTTGATTCCGGATTGGTACAGCTTGAGATGGGAAGACACATGGAGTTTCTCGGTTTCCAAACACTGGGGCCGTGACATGACACGAATCATAAGAGCTCAAGTACTAGGTCTTCACACCAACCAGAGCTTGGAACCTGCCGACAAGAAGGTGTGCTTGGTTGATTAAAGATTACGAGTTTGGGCATTCACTACAAGATCCTGGTAAAGTTGCCGAGAGTGTTTAGCTGAAGCTTTGAGTCGTAAGAGTTTATGTAAACATTAGTCTGTCTGGTGCGACCTCTTGTGTTCACACGAGACTACAAGGAAATGGAGGCTCTAAAACCTCTGTGTCAATTAACCATGCACGCTCTCTGGTAACACATCGAGGCTAAGCCCGTGGTCAATCGACGAGTGATTCTGTAGTAAGCATAAGATGAGTTCGAGAGGAGCGCCTGGAATTTTGGAGCCCGATCAAGGAAGAAAGAGAAGGGGGAAAAGGCCGATGTGTAAGCTGGAAACGAACAGACCACAGGTGGGAATAGGAGAGGATCGACGATTTGTGGTCCCCGCGGAAGTCCGCGGAGGCGTCGAAGGGAGAGCTATATATACAAGGGAGGTCACATTGCCAGAGCCAGTACTTGAGTCCAGCCCTGGCAAGTACCTAAATCGATCTATAATGAGTCCTATAGGAAAAATCCTTGGTTGGGTAGCATGAAAGGGGAATTATATGCTCTGAGTTCGTGGGTCATATGCGGTGCATGTATGCCAACGAGTCAAGGAGAATACGGTCCACAAAGGCCAGGGTAGGACTATCTCCAGCCTGCCTACAAGGTGCTAGAGGGCACAGTGGTGCAAGAGATAGAATGGGACTCTCACATTCATTGTGCTCCCAAAACCCAGAGGGGGTACCGACTCCGGATATGGGTAGTCGTAGCGACAGGGTTGAACAAGGTGGAGCTAGCGGTTAGTCGATAAGTCTGGTCAGGATGACCTCTGACAATTAGAGTTGGCAGAACAAGCTCAGATAGGTGTTAAGCCGTACGTGTCCCCCGGAAGATCATGTCTAGTCATGGGACTCTGGTGACGCAGTGTCAGCGTCCTAAAGGCTGAGCAGAAACTAGCAAGCTGGAGATGGGCACGGCTCGAATCTTCAGTACGGACATATACATCCCTAGACGGATCGGGCAGACGTGAGAACGTATGCAAGATAATGCTCGAGCATGTTTTGGATTTTAGCAAGACGCGAGAATAAAGTCTCCTTGCCTTACTACGAAGTTCTTCAAGACATAATAAACAGCTACCTGAAGTCTATCTATCGGGGATAGCACCAGATTTCGAGCTCTGTACTGGACGACATATCCGGAAGAGTGATGGGAGCCCCCGCTTTCTGTGGATAACGGGAGAAGGACAGAGTTTGGGACCCATGGACAGTACCGTGAAATACCGATACGAGAAAAGGTAAGGTCATCCAAGCTAAAATCCCTTAAGGGGCGACAGTCGGTAAGATGAGAAGCTACGTACCATATAGCTCATCATATGAGAGTTGATTTGAGGAATGGGATCTTCATTGTATCTAACGTTACACCGGGTCACGAGGCGTATTGACGGTTGCCATACACCCATGGAAGGTGGACACTTTGGTATTGTGGGCTGAACAATTCTGGGCAGAGCAGGCAAAGTAAGCTTGCAGCTGATTGGCCCAAGCAATTGGAGATGCCGTCAGGAATTGTGTCTCGCACGCGTTGTGCCGCAACTGCCGAGAGAAAGTGTGCTCCAAGGACCCGGCGAACAAAGGAGCAAAGCCACGCCGCGTGCTCAGCGGATCTGGAAAATCCAGGAAGATCCACTTCGTGAAAAGCTATAAAGAGTTTCTGGATACCGTCTAAGAACGCACACCTGGCGTCCGTCATCAGTTTCAGTAAGTGTGGTAGCTGGGGGGCGCAAGTCATCTTCCGAGAGAAGAACAACGTGGGAATGTGTGCGATAGATGATTGAAGTTCTGGCGGCCAGTCTCCACCTCTTTCACCGAGTGCGCTTCCAATCCTGGGGGTCCGAGATTCTCGCGTAGGGGCGCAGATATCAACTTCTCATCCCGTGCGATGCTCGGATGGAATTCCCAAAGAATAGCGGTCCTTATCGGGTAATTATATAAGCCATGCCACATCACGCGCTCGTCTCTGTACAACCAGATTTCAACAAGCTGTCTTTTTTCAACAAAACGCGCCGATACGAGCAAGGTATCGGGTTTTCCAATCAGTTGAGTAAAGACCAATGTTTCCCAACGACAAATCAAGTTCAGAACTCAGCCACTTCTACTCGGCAATCGGTAATCTCTCAGATAGGGATGCTAGCGGCCATTTTGGGGTCTCAGGGAGAAATATATCAACATCCTAGCAAAATATGGTGCGGCTCTACTGGTAGGTCCAGTCTGGTTCTGCTTTAAAGCCGAGGCCAACAGCTTAAGAAGTGGTAAACAAGCAGTGCATATTGATTTTCCAAACAACATAGTTTGTTGCATATAGGGAAAAATAGAACAAAGAGGCTTTGCCTTGTTCCAGACTAAGGGGTCTTCCTCGGCGAAGGTGGCTTCGGGTATCGTCCACCGGTTTCAGGCTTATGGAACAACCGAAAAAAAAAAAAAGATTGAAAAGAAACACTGTAAGTAGGAGGGTTATAAACACCAAGAAAAGGATCAAGAGTAGTTCTTCTGAAAAAATGTGCAGTCGTTGAACAGATTGCGAACCAGCATAGAGCGGCCAAAGCTTAAGAAATGAGAACTTAGCAGAGCTAGAGCTGCTGGTATGCAGCAACAAAGAAGAAGGAGCATGGAGGCTCAATAGTATGCCAGCGGTGCAAGTGAGGGCAAACGGTGCGAGCGGGCAACGTAGGGAGAAAAAGTCAAGGTGAATGATACATCGATTTTGCATGTTCACGCAGGCTTGACTTGGGGAGTCGGCGTGGCAGGAGTTTGCAGGTGCACTCAATACGCTGCGATGAGACAATTAAGGTCAAGGCGATGACAAGTTGGTAGATGTCCTCAGCTGATAGGGCTTCGGACTAGCCACCGTGTTCCAAGCGATCAGCGGGTTGTATTGTGCCGATGGGTCGGCCAGAGTCGGTGCTGCGGCAGGTGAAGACTGATCTCTTCTCTACTTCGGTATCGGCTCCGAAAGTGGCGGGCGCTAACTCGGGAACAAGAACACAACAGGTCTCAACAAGGTAGTCGGCCACTTCACAGTGCTTACTCGCGCACGAGTCGAGGTGAAAATCAAAGGAAGGGGCAGGATCACACGGATGATAGATGCACTCGGTCTCAAGGGAAAGTATCGCCTGCCAGGAGAAAAACTGGGTGCAGCTGACAGCGATAAGGAAGGGAGCTCGGCGAAACACCTGAAAACTGTAGCGTAGCAAAGGAAAAGGGTCGTTACAAGACCATCCTTTATTGCACAATAGTGAGGATTCGAGTTAGGGGTTCCCTAATGCAATTGGGCATTAACTACCATTCTAACAACCCATTTTTTTTTTGCAAAACATGAGCATATCAAAAGAGCGGATGCAAAATTTAGTATATAGAAAGCAAGTTTGTCCTGCCAAGAAACATGGAACAAAAGGCCAA